>PIJE02003530.1:0-13438 GCA_002895965.2 Coryphaenoides rupestris | reverse complement strand
CCTCTGGGGAGCGGTGGGCCTGGAAGTCAAGACTACTGGAGAAATTATGCATGTTGCCTGTCAATCGTGATATACAGAGATATTGTAAAATTAGAATTTGAGGTAAAACTTACTACATATAGGTAAAATTAGTAGGAGACTAAAAACACACACAAACGTCAGACAGCACACGGCCAGTGAGAGGAGATTCCCCAAATTGCACAACATTGTCGATGACATAAAATCTTGAACACACACACACACACACACACACACACACACACACACACACACACCCGATGTGACGGTGCACCCTGTCAGGGAGACCCAGTACTGGGGTGCAATGATAGCATGCTATCAGTGAGCCTCAACCACACTGGACAGGACCGGACATTCAGACACCATGTGGAGCCAACATGTCTGACACGTTAACTATTGTTTGGATTCCCGTTGGGGACAGCAGGACTGGGAGGTCGTCTCACACCAGACTTTAGATTCACAGCTAAACTTTAATTTCATGCCTGAAGTCTGATGGCAGACCAGCTCAGATCTGGTGAACCGGGTGCTTCACTTTCTTACTTTCACATTTATTTCGATGTTTTATGGACACTTGTTCCTCTCTGGCAACGTGTCAGTCATCAAAAATCGCTTTTAAGCTACAGTAAGAAAAGGTGGGTTTCTGTGATCAGAATTAACTGAGCACTCAAGGCAGAGAAAACCGGTGAATTAAGAGAAGAGAGATTATTAAGAGAGAGGCGCATGCTAAATATTACCTGGATGAACATCATAAGGAGTAGATTATAAATTCACAAAGAAACTGATATCCATGACAAAAGAATTTATGTTTTCACAGAAATGTGAATTTCTCTTTTTTTGTTGAACCCTTCATCTGAAATACCACAACACAAAGCTTACGTGTATACATATGTGTGGACCTTGTGAGTGTGTGAGCATGTGTGTGAACGTATGAGCGTGTGTTTGAGCATGTGTGCGTGTGTGTGTGACGTGCGTGTGAGTGTGTACCTTTCTCAGCTCGACCGTCACCTCATTCCGATGCCTCCTCATAGTCTGAAACAAAGAAAGACACAGTTGAGTTAATATTTCACCACCACATGTTGTCACAAATCATTCACAATGCAAATGTGTACCGCATCACATTGATGAATGGGAATAAACAAACAAACAATGTGCCATCACCCAGAATAACCTCAAAACAACGCGCTAATATGTCAGCCCACGTCACACGTCTGTGTTTAGGACCAAAAGTATGGCTGGGCAATATATGGATATTATATCGATATTGTGATATGAGAGTAGATATCGTCTTAGGGTTTGTATATCGTAATATTGCGATATGAGAGCAGATATCGTCTTAGTTTGTTTATCGTAATATTGTGATTATAGCATAAGTGTCGTCCTGGTTTTAGAGGCTGCATTACAGTCACGTGATGTAATGTTCTGAACAGACTGTTCTATTATTTATCTTTACCCACCTAGTCATTATATCCACATTACTGGTGATTACTTATCAAATACCTCATTGTGTAAATATTTTGTGAAAGCACCAATAGTCATCCTTGTTGTTGCAATATAATTTGAGGTATTGGGGCAAAAATATTAATAATAGTGATTTTGTCCATATCACCCAGCCCGAAATGCTTCTATACTTGAACTGTTTTATGTTTACCTTTGACATTTAACATTTATATTGTAGGCTATACTGTACTAGGCCGATATACAGTATATTAATTTGTTTTTCACTTGAAACTGGACATTTTGCAATAAAGTTATAAATAAAATGAGAAAATACCGCAATGAAATTACTATATCGGGATAGAAGACTTAAACAATTATAAGGTTATGAGATCATTCAGCATCATTCGGCTACTACATAATCTAGAGCCATCCTTTGCACCAAATGTCAACAGCTCGTACCTAAATAAATACCCAAGCCTTTGACAGGATTGAGTAAATATTTGTATTGCAAGAGAAAGACGGTTCTACATATGAATGATGGTAGTCCCACTCATAGGCTGGTTGGTAGGCGTCAGGTAAATGTGTTTGCTGGCCTCCCAGCCGATCTAGAACTGCATGAGGGGGTCTCGGGTCTTGTGACACAGTTTGCAGCGTTCATGTTGCCATCCCAAATAGCCTGTTACGTAATCCGGCCCGTCATCACCAACTCTGGAAGCTGAGGAGCGCAGAGGCATCCCCCAGCTGCTGAAGCTGGGCGACTCATTCCAGCGTCCTGACGGTCGGTAAATTAGTCCACAAAAATAGCCTATGCAGCCCCATCAATTGTTAATTACTGCTGTGCTGTGTCATTACAAGGACAAATGTGGCAAAAGCATATAGGTCTAACCCATAGGATACAAAAGGAAATATCTGTATGTTCTGGAAGGCCTAACTACATGAGTATCTACAAGCGGAGGAAACCCAAGAGTTCACACACATCTGCATGTGAACAAACATATGCATGTTTTTCTCCTCTCCAAACACTAAGCATACCGACGCACTCAACAACATGCAGGAGTGAGTCACTGCTTAAAGCTAACCGCCATAACCTTATTGTGATTATTTTATGAATCAATTTTGGAAACCAATCTGTGGTTGTGGCTCTGAAGACCGACGGCAGACATGAAGAGACACTGACCTGCCCACTACAAGACACCTGGGACACACCTGAGATACACCTGCATTGTGTTCACAGTAGGAGGTGCCTGTCGTGCTGCACCTGGACACCTCCGCAGTAGTACCCCTGTATCTCACTGAATCTACCCGAGGCGTTTGGTGCGCCTACCGATTATGGTTAGGTTAATGCCTAACCTGTACACGGCAGGTGTGTGGACGGATCGTGTTGAAACACAACGACACAATCAGGAGATATAAAGATAATTGCTGTTCAGTTATTGAATCACTCGTTAAAACACCAGTGTTTACGTCGCCATTTGGGCGCATCATGAGCCAATCTGCTGATGACGCACTGAGGACAAGCAACTGGGACATCTCCACTTATAACATGCATGTATATATATATATATATATATATATATATATATGGACAATATGAGTGTAGTCGTTTGGGGACGTATAAACCATGACAGCCCCGCTCCATGTCGTGCGAGGCCACAGAGAGACACAGTGACAACATGTCGTGCGACTCCGCCGCGTCAATTCAGGCGATGTGGACGTGGACCAGTGGACTAATGGACCAGTATATATGAGCAGACAGTAGCCGGCTGGCCGCGGGTCGCTGGTTTACCGGTCATCTGGTTACTAAACTACCGTTAGCTCTCTCGTTAGCTAGCCAACTGCTAACTAGGAGGGGCTATGGGAGCTAGCTTGGCTCGTCACCGATCATAGGGCTGGAACACAACGATTCCTACAATATAATTATAACACGTCAATAGACACGCCAGCTGATTGAAGAATAAAGTCATTATGATAAAAGTTGGGGTTTCGTGGCTCTGCGCGTAGAAGACGCCCAGTGATCTTCATCCCCGCGGGCCCCTGCTGCTAGCTAGCGGTCTTATCGGTCATTACCACTCCGACATACCGTGTGACATAAGCACGTAATAAAGTATAATTATAATTCTACTTTTATTCCACCGTAACGCCGCTCGTCACCGGGGGCTAAACGGTGAATAAAGATTTGCCCTCCGACACCACGTCGTCAGGCGGTGTGGGTGAACCGCTGGACCGCTAGCTAGCCGCTACACCGGGCGGGCTGTGGGAGTCAAGCCGACGACGACGCGTCCGTTTTGGGGTCAGCAGACGGCCGCCCGCCGCTTACCTCCACATCGCGACCCTTGTTCTTGAAGCTCTTGATGCGGTGGTTCTCCAAACCGGAGTTCTCTGCCATGGCTGTCAGGGCGCTGGGCTGCTCGTCGTCCTCCTCCTCCGGCGGCGGCGGTCGGGATCTCCGTGAGAGACGAGGCGGAGGCACCGGCGCTTGTGACGGACGGGGGAGGACCGGGGAGGCGGGGGGAGAACCGGGGAGGAAGGGTGAGGGGGGAGGCGGGGACACGGGACTGGACGCAGCAGGGAGGAGTTACCATGCGTGCCTTCTGGTGGCTGGACAGGGCCAAAATCACAGATCATTCAAATCAATACTGTGACACTGTGATGGACAGACATTGCTTGATGCTTGATTCTGGATGAACCCCCCCCCCCATGAAAGGACAAAAACTATGCAATAATGCACATACAAACACACACAATGCCATCAGTTTATTGAATCGACAACATTTTGATCCAGTTTGTACAATCATGCTATTAGTGCAACAAAGACAAGCCTTTAAAAATAAATACTTCGAATGGATATGCATAACAGAACATAATTCAACTGACAGCAGGATTAGCATGGAGATCTCAACATAGGCATGTAGGTACTTTTGTACTAATAGGCTATAAGGATAATACCAGCATTCCAAACCCACCCTTAATGGTTTCACTTAAAAATGGAGATTAGCAGCAAAATGGATCCCATAATAAGCCACAACATCGGGGGCGTTCTGCCAGAGATGACAACATGGACGACGACTAAGAGGGTGTTTGGGGGGGGGGGTGTCTAGAAGATCTGTTGTTCAAACAGGATTTTCTGAAACCCATCGGGAAGCGTGTGGTAGAAGTCGCTAAACTGGCAGTCCAAGATGGCGCTGTCATCCACTAGAACAGCAGAGAAAGAGAGAGAGGGGAGATACATTAAGAATGCGTGAAGTGAAAACATTCATATCATATTTTAGCGATTTTGATCCCATGTCATCTTAATTTTATCCTAATCTAGCAGCACATTATTTTGTGTCCAAATTGTATGTAAAATCTCAAAGGGAGACAAAATAGTAATCGCACTAAAGAAAATGGAAATGAGTCATAAATGTCATCTCATCTCAAGGAACAAATCAGTGACAAAAACTGAAAGTGAAATCAAATTTTAGCCCTGATGTTCTCGCCAGGGGAAGAGACGTGTCAGAACACAGCCCTCTAGTGGGATCCCATGCCACACCCATTTCATTATTTTTTTTATAATCATTGATGTCCTTTGATCGAGTTTGTAACATTATTTGTGTTGGAAATGTCTTGGTACTCCAGTACCATCGAGAGTGTTCTTACAGGATGCATCACCGTCTGGTACGGGAACTGCACCACACTGGAGCGTAGAACACTACAGAGGGTGGTGCGGACGGCCCAGTACATCGTTGGAGGTGAGCTTCCCTCCCTCCTGGATATATACACCAGGCGGTGCGTGGCCAAGGCCAAAAGGATTATTAGAGACAATAACCACCCCAGCCACAAACTGTACAATACTGTGCAGTATCAAGTGCCGCACGAGCAGACTCAGACAGCTTCCACAGTCAGGCCATCAGGCTGCTGAACAAGTGCTAGTACTAAGTGTTACTGCTAGTGCTAGCTCTGGTGTGCCAAGTGTTACTGCTAGCGATACTGCTTAGTGCTAGTCCTGGTGCAAGTGCTGGTAGTAGGGGTGTAACGGTACGTGTATTCGTCCCGCGACTTCACGGTACGGACGTCACGGTTCGGTACGTGCAGCCATACGAAGAATACGTCTGAGTCACACTCCAATCCAGAAGGTGGCGATAAAGCACATAAACGCTGTTTGCCAACCCGCCATTAAGGAACAAGAACAGCAGAAGAAGACCAAAACAAGATGAAGCGGACGCTTTCACGTTGACTATGGCGAGTGCAACTGAGACACAGGCCCTAGAAGACCCGCCTGCTACTTTCAAATCAGCTGTGGGAAAATGTCGGGTTCGCAGTGGACTACAGCGGCGATGGAGATCTGTAAAGAGAGATGAAAACCTGAAAATAGAATGAAGCTTGAGTACCTTTAAGAGGTGCATATGACCTTTCAGACTCACAAGTTAATCACAAATGTGATACATTACTCCTAAAGGCACTGATTTTATTTTATCTCATATTTTACATATTTTGTATTTTCACACCAGGAGATGTTATTCAGTTCTGTATTGCTTTTTATTTTGCATCAGCCCTAGGCCGAATAATTGAAACACTCCTTGTTATTATTTATTTTGTAGTATTTTCAGAACATGAGCTGCTTTTCAGTTTTGGAGCTTATTGAACCTTTTTGTTTGACGTCATCCAACATAACAATATGGCCTATGGGGACAGTGTATGTTTGCTGTTTACATTTAACTGCATAATACAGTATATGGAAAAGTTTGAGTTCTTTATTTTTATAATGAAGTTGCCAAAGTTGCCAGTTTGCAAATACTACCTGGCCTGCTACCTCAGTACCTCCCTACTAGCATGTTTTGTTTTCCTCTGTCTTTTTTGGGAGGGTTGGGCTTAAGCTTTGAATGTTTAAATATAGCTTAAGTGGAACAAATTGAAACACTGTAGTTTTATTTTTTTTTGTAGTTTTATAGTAGTGCTAAGAGTTGGTGCCGGTGCTAGTGCTAGTGTTACTGCTTGTGTTAGTGTTACTGCTAGTGCTAGTCCGGGTGCTAATTGCTGGTGCTAGTGTTCTAGTGTGTGTTCTGGTGTGACTGTCTGAGGAAGTATTCTGTGAATGTCAAAATATAACAATGTATATTTTATTACATTGATTTATATTTGTATTGCTCCTTCATATTTTTGTTGACACTTTATTTTATCTTATAGGTTTTCTTTTGTTTAGATTTTTATAACTTGTTAATGTAGTTTTCTATTTCTATTTGTATTCTTTTATAACTGCAGTTGGCTGTCGGGCGTTCTGCACGTAAGAATTTGACTCACTGCTTATACTTGTGTAAGAGATGGCGCCGTACGTGATGGCTGCCACGTTGCGAGCTCTCGTAAGCCGACGAGGTTTTTTGTTATTTATTCTTTTAATTGCGACTATCTTTGCACAAGAAGTTAGCAGCAAGTTCACTTACGACAGCTGTACACTTCTGGAGATTAGAACGACAGTCGCTCGCCGCCTACCGGAGTTTTTCAAGTCTTTCGACTCGGACGTCCCGCCCGGAGTCGCGGCTGGTTTATCTCCGTCCATCTTAGGCGCCATCACACGCAGGCGTCGCCGACGGAAAGGGAAGCGAGCCGGCGTGCTGGTCAGGCTGCGACGTCGTGCCAATCGACCTCCAATACCCACCATTCTACTGGCTAATGTACAGTCTCTGGACAATAAGTTATGCGAGCTACAGGCTCGTATACAATTCCACCGGGAAACCAAGGACAACTGCATCATCTGCCTGACGGAGACATGGATGTCGGAGGGGGTTGCCGACTCAGCCATCGAGCCGACAGGATTTTCCGTCCACCGCGCGGACAGAACAAAGACTCTCTCCGGTAAAGATCGTGGAGGGGGGGTATGTCTCATGATAAACAGATCTTGGTGCAACCAGAGTCATGTGCAGACCCTCAAGTCTTTCTGTTCCCCGGACCTGGAGTACCTGATGCTTATGTGCCGACCATTCTGGCTACCGCGGGAGTTTACAGCAGTAACCGTGACTGCTGTGTACATTCCCCCTCAAGCCAACACGGACATAGCGTTGAAGGAACTTTATGGGGCTATCAGCGAACAGGAGTCGGCTCACCCGGAGGCTGCTTTCATCATGGCGGGGGACTTCAATAAGGCGAACCTGAAGAAAGTTCTCCCGAAGTTCTACCAACACATCACAAGAAACACACGGGGCGAGCGGATCCTCGACCACTGCTACACCCCTTCCGGGACGGCTACAAGTCCCTCCTCCGCCCACCGTTCGGCAAATCAGATCACCGCTCGATTCAACTACTCCCCGCCTACAGGCAGAGACTGAAGCAGCAACCAATCGCTGTGAAGGAGGTCCAATGCTGGTCGGACCAATCAGAGTCTATGCTGCAGGATTGTTTTGATCACGTGATCTGGGATGTGTTCAGGGTTGCGTCGGACAATAACATCAGCGAGTACGCGTCCTCAGTCACCGGGTTCATTAAGAAATGCATAGATGACGTTGTTCCTACTAAGTCGGTTCGGATTTATCCCAACCAGAAACCGTGGATTAATGGCGATGTTCGCGCCGCACTCCGCACGCGTAACGCCGCCTTTGACTCCGGGAATATGGTGGAATATACGAGAGCCCGCTACGACCTCCGCAAGACCATCGGCTCTGCCAAGCGGGAGTATAAGAACAGGGTGGAGGACAAATTCAAGAGCCACGACGTGAGGGGTGTGTGGAAGGGGCTGCAGACAATCACGGACTTCAGAGTGAGAACCAGCGGTGTAGAGAACTCCTCTACCTCCCTCCCTGGCGAGCTAAACACCTTCTTCGCCCGGTTCGACGTGAACGGCAGCCCGCCGAAGTCAGCGCTGCCTGAGGAGGCCAGCCTGCTGAACATCTCAGAGGCTGACGTGCGCAGAGCCTTCAAGCGGGTGGACATCCGGAAGGCGGCGGGCCCAGACGACATCCCGGGGCGCGTCCTCAGAGCATGCGCAGACCAGCTGGCAGGAGTCTTCGCAGACATCTTCAACCTGTCCCTGTCCCAGGCTGTTGTTCCCGAGGTCTTCAAGATGTCCATCATCGTGCCTGTCCCTAAACACCCCAAGGTAACCTGCCCGAATGACTGGAGACCTGTAGCCCTCACCTCGATTGCCAGTAAATGCTTCGAGAGGCTGGTCAAGGACTTCATTTGTTCCATGTTGCCTGCCACGCTGGACCCATGGCAATTTGCTTACCGTCAAAACAGATCCACCGACGACGCCATTGCCATGGCACTTCACACTGCCCTCTCTCACCTGGAGGGGAAGAACTGTTGTGTGAGAATGCTGTTTGTGGACTTCAACTCAGCGTTCAACACGATAGTTCCTGCCAAGCTCGACACCAAGCTCAGGAGTCTAGGCCTGCACCCGACCATGTGCAGCTGGATACTGGACTTCCTGTCGGGTTGCCGCCAGGTGGTGAGGATGGGCAGCACCACCTCAGGGATGCGTGTTGAGCCCTCTCCTCTACTCCCTGTACACCCACGACTGCATGGCTATGCACAGCTCCAACGTCTTCATCAAGTTTGCTGACGACGACGAGACAGCCTACAGGGAGGAGGTTGGATCACTGGCACAGTGGTGCCAAGAAAACAACCTCGCCCTCAACGTCAAGAAGACCAAGGAGCTGATCGTGGACTACAGGAAGCGGAGAGGAGAGCACGCCCCCATCTCCATCGACGGTGCTGCAGTAGAGAGGGTCAGCAGCTTCAAGTTCCTCGGCGTGCACATCTCCGAGGACCTCACATGGACCACGCACACCACACACGTGGTGAAAAAGGCCCAACAACGCCTGTACCATCGAGAGTGTTCTTACAGGATGCATCACCGTCTGGTACGGGAACTGCACCGCACTGGAGCGTAGAACACTACAGAGGGTGGTGCGGACGGCCCAGTACATCGTTGGAGGTGAGCTTCCCTCCCTCCTGGATATATACACCAGGTGGTGCGTGGCCAAGGCCAAACGGATTATTAAAGACAATAACCACCCCAGCCACGAACTGTACACACTTCTACCGTCAGGCAGGCGATACCGCAGTATCAAATGCCACACGAGCAGATTCAGAGACAGCTTCCACAGTCAGGCCATCAGGCTGCTGAACAAGTTCGGCATCAATGTCTAAATGCTAGTGCTAAGTGTTACTGCTAGTGCTAGTCCTGGTGATAAGTTGTTACTGCTGGAGCTAGTGCTGGTAGCAGTGCTAAGTGTTGGTGCTAGTGCTGGTGTTACTGCTAGTGCTGGTCCTGGTGCTAGTGTTACTGCTAGTGCTGGTGTTAGTGCTAGTCCTGGTGCCAACTGCTGGTGCTAGTGTTGTGTCGACTGTCTGGGAAGGTATTCTGTGACATTCTGTGAATGTCAGCATATAACAATGTATATTTTAGTACATCGATTTATATGTGTATGGATATTTTACTGTATATTCCATTTCATTTTAGATTTCATTTACTTATTTTATATAGAATTCTATTTATAGTTCTATTTCTATTTTGTAGTTTTACTCTATTTTGTATTCTTTTATAATTACTGTCGGCTGTCGGGCGTTTTGCACAAAAAGTTTTTAACTCACTGCTTATACTCACGTGTAAATTGTGAAGTTACAATAGAAATACTTGAAACTTGAAACTTGAAGTGACAATAAAACACGTGAAACTTGAAACTTGAATGTTGATGATTACCATAAACTACAGGATACACTGTACCGCGGATACCAGAAGCAGGACAATGCATGTTCTTTCCATTCAGATACAATTTCAACTCCACGTGATCGTAGGTGATGCCCTGGAACACACAAGCAGGTCGTTCAGGAGCTCAGTGAGGGAACCCTCATGTCCAACACATCTTCACAAAACAATATGTACCAAGAGGCAGGTTATGAGAGCAGATCCAAACACTATTTGTATTTCTTCAATCAGCCATATTATCTCCAAACCACACCGTTCTATGGAACACTTTTTTTTATCAATAGATTGTGTACAAGTGTTTCGAAATGAATGGTGCGGATTTGGTTCAGCATGGCATCACTGGCACAGTGCTGGGTCTGTGGCCCCCCCACGCTAAGAATATATACACTCAGATAAAAACATCCACCAGTTGATTCATTATGATGAAACATTTTGCGACCGTTTTCCACTGCCTGCAGAGCGAGGTTGGATGTTTGTCTCTTGACTGTCATGGTCCTCACCACGATGTCTCCCTCCTGGGGAAGGCTGTTGGCAGGCAGACGACTCTTCTCCTCGTTGTTGTGGTACACGGATCCATCGTGCCGGAGGACCAGGCTGTTGGTGTCTCTTCCCAGCGGTACCTGGTTAAGATTTACCTTCTGTGTGGCCACGCCTATCCCCCACACACCTGGGCAAACATAAGAGTTATATTGTTCTGCCTCTTTCCTCCGGCAACTGTAATAACTACTACGGCATAAAGACAGCCTATAAAGGGAGTTACTCAGCACAACCACAGTCCTATGAAGTAAAAGCAGTGTAGGAGCATCCTATGGAGGAGCAGGAGGAGGAGAAGGCTTAAGGCTTTTCCATACTCCGCGAGACGTCTCGTCTCGCACCTAGTGCCCCGCCCACAAAATGACATCATTTTCGTCTCGCAGACCTAGGTCAGGTGTTCTCGCAAGACGTTCTCGACACATCAGCCCGGCCGAACTTTGTTCTCGCGTCTTGTCCGAGAACTATTGTGTGATTGGTCAATTATGGAAGTGGGCGTGGTTAAAAACGCCGGCGCGGAAAAGTTTGTACAGGAATGGATAGTTTTGAGGAACAGCTGGCCGAGGCCGTGAGAAAGTACGAACATCTATATAACACGTCCTGTCATAATTATAAAGACATGTATTGTTGTTGTTTTGTTTTATTTCTGATTCCCACAATGCTTTGCGCGTGTGACGTGTGCTGCTGTGGGCGGGGCCTTTGAGGAGTGTCTCGCGGAGTATGAAATGTCCAGTGCAGCGAGAACTTTTTCTTGTTCTCGCAGACCTAGGTGCGAGACGAAACGTCTCGCGGAGTATGGAAAAGCCTTTAGAAGGCAACTTACCGGTGGACTGGATCTTGAACTCAAAGTAGCTCTTGTTCTGGTGCAGTGGAGCGTTGGCCAGGCAGCCTCCCGTGCCACATATACGACGACCGCTCTTGACTATTACAACATCTGTGCCTGGAATTAACAAATAAAATAGATATAATCTTAATATCCAGACGTACTGTATTAAGATGCGGTCTGGAAAACACCTCAACAGCATGCTGTACCCTCTTCTATAAAACACGAACAAGTGCCACAGAGATAAGAAACACGTTCCTGGTGTTGATGAATTAATCCTACATCCTACACCCTACAAACAAGCCAATAAGGAGCAAACAGAACCGCTGCTTTGTTTGCATTTTTATGAGTCCAGGTCCTCAAACAACAACAACAACAACAAGCAACGCATCAACCACAAACACCCCGACTGACAGCTACTCGCTAGGGGTTTGCTAGTGTATACACAGGGGCTAAGCTAACCAGACCATAGCATCATAATAGGGGGCTGAAGGCCAAGTTATGCTACTGCGTAGACTATGCCGCAGCCTACGCAGTAGCATGACGCGCACCTCTCAAGAAATGCAACGACACGTCGCGGCGACGCAGACCGCAGAGCGACGCAGACGCAGAAGTGTCAATCCAAACAAGACGTAGAGTACTTGCGTGGAGCTACGGCGTAGACCCGACGCAGAGCTCCCAGACAGCAGCTGCGTCACCCGGAGCGGATAAACTATGGACCCGGTACCGGCCCACGGAGCCCCTTACCCATGAGGTTCGTGTCGAGCTGCACGGCGGGCATCTCCTTCAGGGGGATGTGACCCGAGCCGCCGTCTCCGCAGCAGCCGAAGCAGCACGTAAACATAGCCGCCATGATGGAGTGCCTAGGCCCCGCCCCGCCCCTTCCAGTATCCCCTATGGGACCGTTTATTTTATTTTATTTATTATGTACGATAAACAATGGTTGTGCCATGAATTGCACATATAATGTCAATAGTCAATTTAATATGCTAATCAAGAATGTCAAACAAAATTGTTGAAGTATAATAAATAAATCCATAATTATAAAGACTTAATCATTATAAAACACCGAGCTGTCTCCCTCCGCTGCTTTAATAACGTATCTCTCTCCTCTGACATATTTGTTTACGTAATAAAAAGCTCCCATAGGAAATACCGGAAATGGCGTGGCTTAGGCCATTGACAACCGGAAACGCCGACTGAACGATTTTAAGACAATAGGAGCGCGTCGGGTCGTGAGAACAGCGCCAACCCGCGGTGCGAATCGGAACTGGCCTGAACCATTCCAGCCAATCACAGGGCTCGGTGAGGAGATGCGCATTTCCGTGATCAAATTACTAAATACTATAGAGGAAGATCGGAATACTAACAGGCATATATGCCTAATTATTTCCGTATCTATGGTATCAAGGTATTTCTTCCTGCTGTCATGGAAACAAGGGAAGAAAACCAAGGTCAACATTTAACTACACGTGACTTTAAGTAACTATTGGATATCCATGTGTCATGTTACGTAATATTAAGGTCTCTTTTCTCTTTTCATCCCTGGACCCACATTGGAAGTGGTGTGCAGTTTAACTTTGGATATTTACATCGATTCACTGTTGAAATAGTTTATTATAGTGAGTGTAAGATGGTGCCGTACGTGATGGCTGCCGTGTTGTGAGCTCCTGTGAGCCGAAGCAGTTTTTTGTTATTTATTCTTTTAATTGCGAGTATCCTTGCACAGGAAGTTAGCAGTAAGTTCACTTACGACAGTTGTACACTTCTGGAGATTAGAACGACATTATCGAGATTATCGAGATTATCCCACTTCTGACAATTTAGTTATGCCTCACAGCAAGAAGGTCCTGGGATCGATTCCCCTCTGGGGTGCCCAGGTGGGTTATCTCCCGGCCTTTCTGTGTGGAGTTTGCATGTTCTCCCCGTGCTCCGTGGGGTCTCCTTAC
>PIJE02003529.1:0-24700 GCA_002895965.2 Coryphaenoides rupestris | reverse complement strand
ATGCCAAAGCTCTGCAGGTGGAGAGGAAGATCTGGTTGGTTCACTTGTTGAAAGCGGCGGACAGGTCAAGGAGGATGAGGCACGGATGAGAGGGAAGAGCTTCTGGCGTCGCAAAGGGACTCTGATACTGCGAGCAGGGCCGTCTCCGTGGAGTGCGCCACTTTGAAGGCCTGACTGATGAGGGTCGAGCAGGTTGTTCTCAGAGAGATAGGATGATAGTTGGGTGGAGACAGCACGTTCTAGGGTTTTGGAGAGGAATGATAGGAGAGACACAGGTCTGTAGTTTCGGATGTCGGTGGTGTCCAGGGGTGGGTTTCTTAAGAGTGGCTTGATTCTGGCGGTCTTGAAGGCAGTTGAAACAGGCCTGAAGTGAGGGAGGTGTTAGTTAGGGTGGTGAGGATGGGAAGGATGTCGCCCGAGATGTCTTGGAGAAGAGAGGATGGGATTGGGTCAAGGGGCAGGTGGTGGCATGGTTGGATGTCACAAGCCTGTTGACTTCTTCAGAGGAGAGAGGGTTGAAGCAGGTAAGGCTGGTAGGAGTGGCTGTGAACGGGGAGGGAGGAAGAAGCAGGGGTGAAAGAGAGTTAATGTCCTTCACCTTCTTTGTAAAGTAGGTGGCAAAGTCATCAGCCGAGACGGAGGAGGGAGGAGGAGGGGAGGGAAGGTAGAGGAGGGAGGAGAACATGGAAAAAAGTTTCCTGGGGTTGGAGGCGGAAGAGTTGATCTTTGTAAGGTAGAAGGCAGATTTGGCTGCTGACACAGTAGAGGTGAAACATGAGAGGAGGTGGAGGTAGTGAGAGAGATCAACAGCAGAGTCAGATTTTCTCCATTTTCTCTCAGCTGCCCGCAACTCTGTTCTATGAGCCCGCAGATTTTCGGACAGCCAGGGAGGTGGAGGAGAGGCTCGTGCTGGTCTGGAGGTAAGTGGACAGAGTGAGTCGAAGGAGGAGGAGAGAGAGGATCTCAGAGTGGAGGACGCTTCCTCTACTGGCAAGAGGGAGACTTGTTGGGGGGGGAGGTAGTGAGTAGAGGACAGTTGCATAGAGAGTAGAGGGAGAGAGAGTTTTCAGGTTTCTACAGGAGGTGACGATGTGAGGCGTAGTAGGTAGTGAGGTGGGAGATTTTAGGGGGAGGGAGAAAGCAACAAAATGGTGGTCAGACACAGGGAGGGGCGTAACAGAGAGTGCCGATGTGGCCAGAACCTTGTGAAGGTCAAGTTGGTGAGTGCCAAACCGAATGTGGCAAAGAAGTTGATGAATTCAGGTGATTGTAACTTCTCTGGCTGGATGTTTAAGTCACCCAGAACGACAAGTGGGGTGCCATCTTCAGGAAAACAGCTGAGGAGGGCATCCATCTCGTCGAAGAAGTCACCAAGAGGACCCGGTGGTTGGTAGATCACGGCAATGTAGAGCTTGATCGGAAGGGTAACAGACACAGCATGGAGTTCAAGTGCAGATCTGGTCAGGTGTTCCAGGGGAAGGGCCTGGTATGACCACATTGGAGAGACGAGGAGTCCTGTTCCCCCGCCTCGCCCAGAGGGTCGGGGTGTGTGTGTGAAGGAGTAGGTCATGGAGAGGACGGCTGCGGTGGCAGTATTTTCCGGGGTGATCCAGGGCTCTGTGAGAGCCAGGAAGTTGAGAGACTGGAGGGCGGCGTAGGCCAGAATGGTCTCAGTTTTCTTGACCGACGATTGGCAATTCCAGAGTCCCCCTCTCACATCAAGGCCTGTGTAGGTTGAGATCGTAGGGTAGAGGAGATTGGAGGGGTAGCGGCAACGAGTGGAGGGTCTGCGGTGACACCTGCCAACAGAGAATGCCAACAGCTAACTACAAATACATTTTAATGATGTATATATGATCAGAGGCAGAGTCTGAAGACTCGGGGGAAGTCTCACCCATATCCTTGGTAGAGGTCGCTGAAGTAGTCAAAAAGCTCTTCAGTGGCAAGGCGCCAGGTGTGGATGAGATTCGCCCTGAGATGCTGAAGGCTCTGGACATTGTCGGGCTGTCGTGGCTGACACGCCTAGTCAATGTAGCGTGGAGGTCGGGGACAGTACCTGTGGAGTGGCAGACCGGGGTGGTGGTCCCCATTTTCAAGAAAGGGGACCGGAGGGTGTGCTCCAACTATCGGGGTATCACACTGCTCAGCCTCCCCGGGAAAGTTTATTCCAGGGTGCTGGAAAGGAGGCTCCGGCCGATTGTCGAACCTCAGCTCCAGGAGGAACAATGCGGATTCCGTCCTGGCCGTGGAACAGTGGACCAGCTCTTTACCCTCGCAGGGTTGTTGGGGGGCGCATGGGAGTTTGCCCATCCAGTCTACATGTGCTTTGTGGACTTGGAGAAGGCCTATGACCGTGTCCCCCGGGGAATCATGTGGGGGGTACTACGGGAGTATGGGGTACCGGGGCCGTTGGTACGTGCCATTCGGTCCTTGTATGAACAAAGTGCGAGCTGCACTAGGTGCAGCCCTCTCCTGGATCTCCCTCACGGTGGTTGAAGCAGCTGGGGTCCTTGACATGTGCTGCCTCCGTTCTATATGGGAGGAAGATGCGCCTCTTGTAGAGCTTTGATGCATTCCACTCAGGAAATGCATGGTAGGCCGATACAGCAATGATGTTATAAAAGATGACCAAAGGCCAGCGTGCAGTCGTACGCTTGGTGCTGTAGGACTTCGTCACTTTGTCCAAGTTGTCCACTCCCCGTTTGCTGGCATTATAATCGAGGATGATGTTTGGCTTCTGGTCCTCTCTGGTGCTGATTTCTGCATTTTTATGGAGAGTGCTCATGAGCACACATTTTTTTCCCTTTTTGGGGCAGTAGGACACTAGGGCTGTGGTGTCTGTGAAAACGAACGTGGATGATTGAGGGGCCCGATTCGGCAGGGAGCTCAGTTCTGTTTTTTCGAACAGTTCCAACCATGGTGAGCTTCCTCTTTAGAAGCTCCTGACCCAGGTTGTAGGATGTGAAAAAGTTGTCACATGTTATGTTGTGACCCCTGAGACCCTGTGCCATGTTGAGCACGACCCTCATGCTCTGATTCCTCTCTGGGGCTCCTCCAACCGGCTTTACCGTATACACCTGCATGTTCAATGCATAGCTGGAGTTGGCATCACATGCTGCGTGTGTGTGTGTCTGTGTGTGTCTGTGTGTGTGTGTGTGTGTGTGTGTGTGTGTGTGTGTGTGTGTGTGTGTATGATTGGAGTGAAGTATGGTGGGAGTAGAAAAAATATCTCACATTTGCAAAGAAAGAAATTGTCTACACTTCTGACCCCTTTTAGCCTCCACTTTGACCCGAACAGTATCTCTGTGATATAAACATGCAGGGGGGGGTTGCAAATACATGTAATGAACCATTTTCATCTGACATGTTGATTACACTAATTAAGGCCAGCAGAAGAAGTTTCATGCTGATCTTTTATATGTTTTCTAGGCTTTCAAACTTTCAAACGGGTCAATTTGACCCACAACATAACAGGAGGGTTTAAGGTAAAGTAGTTAGGAAAGGACTTAGGACTTATTTTTTTGACAATTCGAATGGGGCTCCTAACTTTGACCAGATGAGGCTGCTTAAACCAGCCACCAACCACACACACTCCACACATACTAGTACATACACAACTAAATGTCTTTCAACATAAATGTTATGACAGAGACCAAAGTGCTGTATTGTTATTGATTACATTTGTGTGTACAGGTGCATGGACCTCCAGCGCACACACACACACACACACACACACACACACACACACACACACACACACACACACACACACACACACACACACACACACACACACACTCAGAGAGAGGCTGGGGATGGGGTTTCAGATAGAGGGAGTCTGTTGCTAAGCTACAGGCAGTGCAGTGCGCAATCTTGTGCGCTCACTTAGAGGGGAGCCGGGGCATCGGCGGGTGGCTCCTGAAAGGCACCCTGGCTCTCGCCCACTGTGCACTTGGCTCACATGTCTCCAACAGCGACCACCCTCCATCCCACCCACCCACCCACCCAACACCAAGCAACCAACCAAAACACTACCCATATCCATTGGCACAGATCCTCAATGGCGTACTTCGTTGGGGAATGGTTCCCATTCAGCATCACAAGCGTTCCAGGATCCATATCAAACACCTCCCCTGCCAGCCCCCACAAATACCCTGTAACCCTCACAAATACAATCCTCTGAGGAGGAGGAGGAGGAGGAGGAGGAGGAGGAGGGGATTAATGCAGAAATGGGAATCGGAGATTATCAGAAAAAAGACTAAATACAATTTTTCAGGGAACATCTTGAAGCAAAAGCCTAGGAGCAATTGTGCAACAAAGCATAATCTTGGGAGCTAAAGGAAACACTGCAGCACAATCCGGAGGCTACAGCTGACCTACGTGTACAGGGAGGGGGGAGAGCAAGAATCTGATCTGCTAAAAACAACCAAAAGAGTGCAACATGACAGAAAGAGCAACAAACACAGAAGCGCTTTCCCACAAACAGAAACTATCAAGAGAAAGATAAACAAAAAAAACGAGTCATGAGACCATTCCGATCTCGCAAGCGCACATTCTGTTTCTCTCTTTAGATCGATCTGGCCAGGCATCAAGCTGTCCGCTTGTGTCCGAACCATCGGTGGTTTAGGTGTGACGACAACAAGGATTTTTTGAAAGCCCGTTTCCAAACAGTTTCCAATGACGACAAACCATTCAGCGCATCAGGTTAGAGTCACACAACATAACCATAGAAAAAGCTATGGCAACTTTACTTATGATAAAAAAGGGTCACAAATTGCAATGACATGGTTTGAATGAATTATTTACAGATGATAGAATAAAGAACTGGGGTAATTTACTCATCAGCTGAATATACTAATAGTGGCCAAACAAGGGGTGCATTGTGCATGTATTTTAGATGAACAGGCCTCATGTTTAATACTTTAAGCCACTATACACTTTTGTTAGCAGGAATTATTTGGCCTCTGAAAGAGATGCCTTGTTTGGAAAAAATGCTTTGAAGGGGGAAATAAATAAATAAATAAATAAATAAATGAAGGACAGAAATAGTCAGAGAGGAAGAGGAGAGAGAGAGAGATGAAATAGAGAGAGAAGAAGAAATGCAGAAATGAGAGACAAGGAGAGAAAGAAACCCGAAGTAGTAACACACACGCGTTGCAGTACAATATTTAGATTTAAAAAAAAGTCTAAGACTATTGGCCAACCCGTGGCACAGTCCTTTCAAGCAACTCATAACAAGAGTATGCTCAGACTTGCTCACAGCATCTCTTCTGACTCCTTGCATGTTTTAAACTGAGAATACCAACTTCTGCCCTCCAATAGGCTATTCAGAGTCCCTCCATGTAAACTCAACAGGCTGAAGATCTCTTTTATACATCAGTCTATCCTGCTGTTAAACCAAAACCTGTGTGCTGCTAAGTGAGACATGGATAGAGGATATAATGGGATATATGTGATTGCCATGACCGTTTTGAACGTGTTTTGTAAGTCTATGAATAGTGTCATATGCGCTACTGTATGTTCAACCTGTGTGTAAAAATGTCTTGAACAGAGCTGCCTAAGGTTGCAAAATGAATTTCAGTGTGAACTGACAAAGTTGCATCGTACAGTATCATATGATATGAAGTGATTTTAAAAACAAACATTTTAACTTTTGTAATGGTACATGCAAACCTAAAATATAAGATCAATAAAAGACAAGCATTTGGGTTAATGGCATTGGTTCAACTGTGGGGTAATGCAGACGTTACAACTTATTTGTACTTTGTCCCTCTTATCTATGGATCTGCAAAATGCAAATAGGGATGGCTCTACCAGATCAAAGGTTTGGGCTGAAAGCCTACCATTACGTGCTCTGTGTTCTGGCTATAATTACAAGGCTAGATTAATTAGTTTAGTGGTATACCCATGCCATGACCATTATTTCAAATGATGATTCCAACAAACGCACCCCCAAAAAAGTGTCTCTGCAACTTCCAAGTACACTGTAAAAAATATATGTAAATTTACATGCAAAGTACCATCAAATATCACGTCAATTGACATGCATTTCACTTTTTTTTTTAAACTGTCAAATTGCATTAAATTTACAGTAAATGACAATTATATGTTTTTCCATAATTTTACGGTTAAATTACTTAATAACAAAACACAGTAAAGCTTTTTTTAAAGGATAAAGTCAATGATGGTAATTCTACAACATGACTTTTCTTTTACATGGTTTTGCCATAAATATACGTAAAAAGACAGGTAAATTTACAAATGTGATATTACAGATTGTTACTGTTATTATACTGCTAGTCAGTTCAAAAAATGATTTATCTACATATTTTTACAATCTAATATTTGTAAGTTCACTGTAAAAAAAGATGTAAATTTACGTGCAAAGTACCATCAAATATTGCGTTAATTGACATGCATTTCACTGTTTTTTTAACTGTCAAATTGCATTAAATGGCGATTATTCAATTTTCTCCATCATTTTACAGATAAATTACTTCATAACAAAACACAGTAAAGCTTTTTTTAAAGGATAAAGTCAATGATGGTAATTTTTTTACAATCTAATATCTAAGTTCACTGTAAAAAAAGATGTCAATTTACGTGCAAAGTACCATCAAATATTGCGTTAATTTTCACTATTTTTTTAACTGTCAAATTGCATTAAATGACGATTATTGAATTTTCTACATCATTTTACAGATAAATTACTTCATGATGAAATACAGTAAGCCTTTTTTTTAAGGATAAAGTCTGATGGTAATTCTACAACATGACCTTTTTTTTTTTACAAGGTTTTGTTATAAATACATAGGTCAATTTACAAATGTGATATTACAGATTGTTACTGTTATTGTACTGCTAGTCAGTTCAAAAAAGTATTTATCTTTTTTTTTTTTACGAGCCAATATCTAGAAGTACACAATGAGTAAGACATGGTTTCCCATACGAACATTTACAGATTTTGTCTGTTATTACACAGCCATTATATGGGAGACTATAAACCAGGACATATGACAAAAATACTCAATACAACAATACTGACAACGATGGTGATTCTACAAGATTATTGTATTTCTACAAGATTGTATCATTAAAAATATGTAGACAAGCAGGCCAACTTATGACCGTGATTTGACAGATTGCTACAGTAACAATCGTATTACAGTAACAATCTGTTAATCAATATGAATTGATATCTGTAAGCACAATAACTAGGACAAAATGTCTTGTTTTTAATCTACAGAAAGTTATGTTGTATGACAATCTGACAAAAAAGATAAATCTTTAAGGAATATTGTCAATGTAACTACAAAATGTCAGAAATACAGAATAGTCGGCTGATGAAACCATTATTTCATAGATAGTTTACATAGTGTACAGCTATGGTTTGTGTTGAGCCTGATTTTCCTTGTTAACTTACATATTTAGGGGTGTATTAAGATTCAATTAAATTCACATCAAGTTTCCAAAAATGTTGTTTTAAGGTTATTGGCAGTTCATTGTTAATGAGACATTTACAAAAGCAATTCCTTGGACTGTAAAGTTTCAGATATTTTTCTACTAAACTACCAATGTCTTTTTATCCAATCCTAATGCAAAGCTTTACTCAGTTTAGTTTGTTTAAGACGGCTTCACAGAACAAATAAGCAAACTGCATTGAGGTTCAGGTTCCAATTAAAAACACCAGTTTAAGAGTTTAATTGCATTATGCCCGCTCCACCTGATCACCTGAGAATTTTATATGAACCTTTTTGAGGTTTCTCGTTCTACATCTAATTACATGAATAAAAGACAAATACCGGTCTATCAAGTCAAATTTATTGGCAGATATTGTTGGTCTGGATAATCACCAAGTTCTGCATCAACATCAAGTGCTGCAAGAAAAAAAATCAACTAAGTGATCATTAACCTTCATTGTTCGAAAGAAAGTAGACATGATAAATGAGTGTAAAGAACAAACTTAACTTACACGTACTTGGAACGTATTTTGCCAATGCGTGACAGGATTCTCGTACATCCCGGGGGAGGTTGGGGACATGGAACATGAGTGGGCCATGTTCAGAGCCTCCATTGTAGAGGCTGCAGCTCGGAGCTGTGGTCAAAAGGCTGTCGGTGCCTGTCGTGGCGGCAACCCAAGAACCCGTTGGTGGACACCAGCGGTGAAGGAAGCCGTCAGGCTGAAGAAGGAGGCCTTTCGGGCCTGGTTGGCCCAGGGGTCTCCTGAAACAGCAGACAGGTACCGGGAGGCCAAAAGGACCGCAGCTTCAGCAGTTGCTGAAGCAAAAACCCAGGTGTGGGAGGAGTTCGGGGAGGCCATGGAGCAGGACTTTCGGTTGGCCTCAAGGAGGTTCTGGCAAACTGTCCGGCGACTCAGGAAGGGAAAGCAGGGCTTGGCTCAGGCTGTGCTCAGTCGGGGAGGAGAACTGCTGACCCAGACTGAGGATATTGTCGGGCGGTGGAAAGAACACTTTGAGGAGCTCCTGAACCCGACCAGTACGTCCTCTGGGGAAGAGGCAGAGTCTGAAGACTCGGGGAAGTCTCACCCATATCCTTGGTAGAGGTCGCTGAAGTAGTCAAAAAGCTCTTCAGTGGCAAGGCGCCAGGTGTGGATGAGATTCGCCCTGAGATGCTGAAGGCTCTGGACATTGTCGGGCTGTCGTGGCTGACACGCCTAGTCAATGTAGCGTGGAGGTCGGGGACAGTACCTGTGGAGTGGCAGACCGGGGTGGTGGTCCCCATTTTCAAGAAAGGGGACCGGAGTGTGTGCTCCAACTATCGGGGTGTCACACTGCTCAGCCTCCCCGGGAAAGTTTATTCCAGGGTGCTGGAAAGGAGGCTCCGGCCGATTGTCGAACCTCAGCTCCAGGAGGAACAATGCGGATTCCATCCTGGCCGTGGAACAGTGGACCAGCTCTTTACCCTCGCAGGGTTGTTGGGGGGCGCATGGGAGTTTGCCCATCCGGTCTACATGTGCTTTGTGGACTTGGAGAAGGCCTATGACCGTGTCCCCCGGGGAATCATGTGGGGGGTACTACGGGAGTATGGGGTACCGGGGCCGTTGGTACGTGCCATTCGGTCCTTGTACGAACAAAGTGCGAGCTGCGTCCGTATTCTCGGCACAAAGTCAAGCATGTTCTCAGTGGGTGTTGGACTCCGCCAAGGTTGCCCCTTGTCACCGGTTCTGTTCGTGATCTTCATGGACAGAATCTCAAGGCGCAGCCGAGGTGAGGAGAGTGTCCGGTTTGGTGACCTCAGAATTGCATCTCTGCTCTTTGCAGATGATGTGGTTCTGTTGGCTACATCAGACCGTGACCTCCAGCATGCACTGGGGCGGTTTGCAGCCGAGTGTGAAGCAGTCAGGATGAGAGTCAGCACCTCCAAGTCTGAGGCCATGGTTCTCTGCCGGAAAACGGTGGAGTGTTCCCTCCGGGTTGGGAGTGAGTTGCTGCCTCAAGCGAAGGACTTCAAGTATCTCGGGGTCTTGTTCACGAGTGAGGGCAAAATGGAGCGGGAGATGGACAGACGGATTGGTGCAGCGTCTGCAGTGATGCGGGCGCTGTACCGGTCCGTTGTGGTGAAGAGGGAGCTGAGCCGGAAGGCGAAGCTTCGATTTACTGGTCCATCTACATTCCAACCCTCACCTATGGTCACGAGCTTTGGGTAGTGACCGAAAGAATGAGATCGCGGATACAAGCGGCCGAAATGAGTTTCCTCCGCAGGGTGGCTGGGCTCAGCCTTAGAGATAGGGTGAGGAGCTCAGACATCCGGAGGGAGCTCAGAGTAGAGCCGCTGCTCCTCCGCATCGAAAGGAGTCAGCTGAGGTGGTTCGGGCATCTGATTAGGATGCCCCCCGGGCGCCTCCCTTTGGAGGTTTTCCGGGCACGTCCAACTGGGAGGAGACCCCGGGGCAGACCCAGAACTCGCTGGAGGGATTACATATCTCGTCTGGCCTGGGAACGCCTCGGGATCCCCCAAGAGGAACTAGAGAGTGTGGCTGGGGAGAAGGAAGCCTGGGGGGCCCTGCTTAGCCGGCTGCCACCGCGACCCGACCCCGGATAAGCGGACGATAATGGATGGATGGATGGATGACAGGAACAACGAACATAAAATGCTGCAAAACAAAGACAAACATGTATAAGTCTTTAGGGCTCTTCAAATTGGCAAAGTCACAGCAAGACGGCAGTTCTAACTGTCTGAGCCAAATATCACAATTACTAATTGAGTAATCTGAATAGTGAGGTGTGTGAAGAACAGTGATAGAACCGCCACTGTTCAGAAACTACAAAGAGGGTAGGAAGATGTGCATGCTGGGCTTTAAATGAAACGAGTGATTGAAGTTAACAGGGACAGAAAAATAAAGCAAACCCAACTTACTTGTACTTGGTCTTAATCACCACTGATTTTACAAATAGATAGGAACAACAAACTGCAAAAAAAACAAGAACATTAGACCTCAGATGCTGACCATGAAAGACTGCATAAAAGATGCAATAATTGGAGATGTTTACACTAGACATAGGAAAGCAAGCAAGCAAAGATTCTTTCACCTTGGTTTTGATTTAGTTAGCCCTATAGTGGCAATATAAATTGCTTAGGTTCACTAACAATAAACGTAAAACGCAAGGTTGTGTGTGCATGAATGGGGGTGTGTGTGAGAAACTTAGTGATGCTAAAATGGTCAATACAGGACGTGTGTCTGAGTGAGAAAATAAATCACAAAACGTGTTTACCAGCATGTATGGAATGAATAAGTGAAACTCTGAACTTGCTGAAGTCATTGCAAGACGCTTCTTCAACTTGCTGAGGAAGGGAAAACATCATTACTTACAGAGACCAACATAATGTGTGTGTAAGAATGAGAAATATTAAACATATATATATATATATATATATAAACTATTCAGAAAATATCTACAAAGAGGTTGGCAACATGGAAAAGTTTAAGAACAAAATGTAAGAACTGTACATCAGTGTGTATGGAATCAATAAGTGAAACTCTGAACTCACAACTTGCTGAAGTCACTGCAAGACGCTGCTTCTTTAACTAGAAATTACAGCAAAACGCTGCTTCTTTAACTTGCTAAGGAAGGGAAAACATCAATTACTTATAGAGACCAACATAATGTGTGTGCAAGAATGAGAAATATAAACATATATATATATATATATATATAAACTATTCAGAAAATATCTACAAAGAGGTTGGCAACATGGAAAAGTTTAAGAACAAAATGTAAGAACTGTACATCAATGTGTATGGAATCAATAAGTGAAACTCTGAACTCACAACTTGCTGAAGTCACTGCAAAACGCTGCTTCTTTAACTTGCTAAGGAAGGGAAAACATCAATTACTTCCCAACATAGTGTGTAAGAGTGAAAAATATAAACCTCCAGTATTCATAAACTATCTACAAAGAGGTTGGAAATATGGACATGTTGAAGAGCACATTGAAGAACCAATGAAAAAGTGAAGGAACTCCCAAGACCTTGTGGTTAAGCAACTGAAGAGACAAAGTCAGAAAAAAGCAGAGTCAGAGGATAGACAGTTTAGACTTCATAAGAGTGTATGTTTGTATTCACAAGACAATTTGTATTCAGTACTCACAACTTGCTGAAGCCTTCTCCAACTTGACGAGACGCTGCTTCTTCAACTTGTTGGGGGAGAACAAATATCACAACCACTCACCAAGAGCGACATATATGGGGTGTGTAAAGGAAAAGAAAAGTGAAAAACTAGGACAAGAGTGTCTATGTAGAATGAATATTATGGATGAGTGACTTACTTGCACTTTGTCATGTGCAAGTAAGTGCATATGTGAACAATTAACTGATGAGCAATTAACAGTCAATTAACTGACTGGGAGAGAGACCAGGATTTTCAGCCTGACATGCAGAACCTTACTTTAAAAATCTCCCCAGTCATATGCAGAGATTCTGAGGGATAAAACCTTGACTGCATGCTGTCGCTTGTTTGATTTCCTGTCGACTTTAGACCCATGATCAGGATTTATCCTGTAGATGCATCTATTACAATAAAAAAAGATACATCCATGCCATCAACAGCAGCAAAGTAAATACTGTTCAACACTGACAAGATTTGAAAATAACAAACCTTTGCAGGAACTCCAGTGTAGCGCTAAGCTCTGTTGGGTAGTTGATGTTGAGAGTGAAGTACACACTGAACATCAAATGTAGGGCCTTGGTGAAGCTGGAGAGGTGGTCATTGATGATGACCTGGTCCACAGCTACCATGAAGACACTGGCTGTCAGAGGGCTTTCCCCTGTGAAGACAACCATATTTCATGTATGGGTACATGACAGTACATATCAGTGCAAAAAAAAAAAAACACAGATTAAAAATAGTTCTTCAAGATGAATATCAGACACTTTTGGTAACTTACCACACACCGCAATGCAAGGTGTGGCAGGAAGCTGAGCAGGGGCTATATCACTGGCAACACAGGTGTCATCCACTGGGATGAACATTAACTCCTGCTCCTCTTTAAAATGAGCACGCACCATCAACACTGCCTGCCTGATACTTCGAATAAGTTTTCCAGCTCTGCTAGTAACATCTGTGACCTTCAACTGGAAATATTCCAGGGTTTTCTGTAATTTGCTGGTCATGACCTCTTCAAAGGACTCATTCACATCAACTCCAGTGAGTTCTCTGAAATGACTCCTCATGCCGACCATCTCAAAAAGGTAAGGCCACTTGCGGCTAACTTCAGGTCTCCTGTCATTGTCTATTTTGTTGGCTAGCTGTTTTAGCCACGATCCATAGCCATTGCCAACGACTTGTCCATCAAGCTTATCCCTAAGGGATGTCGGGTAAGCCACTACCATCCTCCTGGTGATATCAGAAAGGTGCTTCCTTCTTGGTTGTCTGCAGACAGAAACAATTTCTGCAGCTATTATAGCTATCATCTGTCTCTTTTCTTTTAGATTGGGTGTTTTGCCTGTTTTCAGTTTTTCGTTGACAGTTGGGGACATCTTGGCCCATGGTATGAGCAAATTATGACGCCAGTCTTGATTTGAATCAACTGGGTTCTCATTGAGAGAGGAGCAGCTGTCAGTATAATCAAGACCTTAGAAAAAATATAAAAAAATAATGAATATTAAAATTACTATAGTACTTCTTGTGAATACTCATTCAACTTGAAATGCAGAAACAAATTGCAAAAATTGGTGTTAACAAGACGTCCTTACTTCTGTTTCTTGCATGGACAGGAGTACTTGTACTTGCTAGAGAGCTTGTGCTCGGCAGACTTGGACTTGGACTTGAGGCTGTCCAAGTGAGGCTCCCAGCCTCACTTGGACAATCCGACTCCTGGGTAATGGCAGCACCTAAATCATGCACAGTAAACAATTCACCATATGCATTCAATTGTATGTGTTTAGCATCAAAGACTATTAAATTGCATTTGATAACATGACATTAGGTTAGTTCTTACATTTGATACTGGCTATCAGTTTTCTGGCCTCTATCGGCTTCAGCATGCCAGTGAAGTCCTCTTCTTTAAGAAAGTGAAGATCTTCACAACATTCAACACCCAGCCTACCAAGTCTCTCTATTACAGACTCAGAGGTGCTTTGGTTAGGGAACAGATTCTTCACAAAAGTGGCCAAGTCGGTAGTTTGGCCTGTGCTGTCCATTCCTGTTGGAAAAAACATAAATTGGTTTACCCTATCCTATCCTATCAATCCAAAAGGTCAACGAAGCTATGCTTAAGAGAGATGACCTTCTTCCCCAAAAGGCTATATGCACTTAGCGGGTAAAAGTCAAGACACTCCTCTGCACTGATACACAGTGCGCCTGTTGCTGGCATTACAATCTCATAAAGTCCATAGTCATGGATAAAGGATAAAGAGTATGGAGTCACTAGGAAGTACAGCTTGTTCTCTTTTATCAAAGCAAGCTCTAGCTGTCCAAACTGCAAAGTCTCCTCATTGTGCTTGAGGCAGAGAAAGGCCCCCTTTCTATAAAGAGTGCCCTGATATTGCACCTCTATGGATGCGGAGTCAGGTACAGTATGCATAGTCGCCTCAACAGCTGAGCGAACTACATCACTGTACAAGTGAGCATGGTATGGAGAGGCGTTTTTCACCTTCAGAACTGATGGAAAGAAGGTGCATGAGGTGAGGTAGGTCTGAAGGAGTTGATGGTTGTTTGCTAGTGTGTGGCAAACATTCTTAAAGTTCTGACTACTTCTTACACACCTTTTGAAATAAGAATGTTTACTCTCAAACCTCATAGACCACATCCTAATAAGGGGGCCAAGACGGATAATGGAGAATATAGTGGTGTTTTGGTTTGAGTCTCTTGTCTGGAAACATTTCCTTGCGCATGTTCAAGTACTCACGTATGAGTACATCTAGGTACGCCACTTGGCCTGGGCTTACCTTGGGTGCACATACAAGCTCTACAAGCTCTTTCAGCTTGACAACAAGCTGCCATACAGGCTCCTGAACATCGACCTTGTCACCAATAATGATAGGCAAAAGACGGAGAAGAGACCAATTTTCCTCTGTTGCCTTTATCACTGACCTGGGCTGGGGCAGAACTAGCATCAGAGCCCTGATACTTGAACTGTGCAATGCGTCTGTTGAGTTGCGAATATGAAAACCATTTCTTTACTTTGATAAAGAATTTCAGGTGGATGGCAAGGTCATAGTGTTAGGACCCAGACACGAACTGGAGCCAGTGAGTAAACAGAGGGAGGAACAGACAACAGGATAGGTTCCACAGATATCCGTAGCTGTGAAGCGTATCCTCAACCACCCAGTACTAGCTGTCGCTCCCCTCTCCACTCCTGTTACTCATCAGACTCCCAGTACCCCAGACCCCGACCCACCTCCCTATGACCCCCGGACTGAGCCCAACCTTCCCTGTCCCAGACCTTTTGATGGGGAGTTTGGGCGGTTCCGAGGCTTTCTGGGCCAGTGTGAACTACTGTTCAGACACCAGCCAGCCCGTTATAGGGCTGGGGAGACACGAGTCGCGCTGGTCATATCCCTCCTTACGGGGAGTTTGGGGGTTCCGAGGCTTTCTGGGCCAGTGTGAACTGCTGTTTAGGCACCAGCCAGCCCGTTATAGGGCTGGGGAGACACGAGTCGCGCTGGTCATATCCCTCCTTACGGGCAGAGCCCTCAGTTGGGCTATCGCGATGGTGGGCCATCAGACACATCTCTCCTCCGACTATGACGCCTTCCGGCGGGAGTTTAAGTTGGTGTTCGACCACCCAACTGACGGACAGGACGCGGCAAGCCGACTCCATTCGATCCGCCAGGGGTCCAGATCTGTGGCCGATTACACCTTGGAGGTCCGGATCCTCGCTGCCGACAGTGGGTGGGATGACGCGGCCCTAAAGAGCGCCTACCGGAGGGGACTAAGTGAACCCATTAAGGACCTTCTCGTTAGAGACCGACCTGACTCCCTTAACGAACTCATCTCTCTCGCCCTCCAGATGGACGAACGACTGCGGGAGCGCACTTTAGAGCGCGTTCGCCCAGTCTGGGGAGTCCACAAGACCAGTCACGAGCCCCTGTTCCTCCCCACTGTTTCCCGCGTCAGCCCTTACAGCATCGGATCCCCAGACCGATGGGGAGCCCATGCAGTTGGGTCGGTCGCGACTCCCCGCGGATGAGAGGGAGCAGCGAATGCGTGCCCAGCTCTGCCTATACTGTGGGAAACCGGGCCACTACATACGAGCCTGCCCGACCCGCCCAAAAGACCAGGCTCGCTAGTGGGAGGGAGCACTAGTGAGCCCCACTCCCTACCCCTCCCCACCAGAGCGTTGAACCACCTGTTCCCCGCGACGCTGGCCTGGGGTAGGGAGAGTCTCCCTATCAGCGCCCTCATCGACTCAGGAGCTGACGTAAGCCTGCTTGATATCTCCCTGGCCCGGCAGGCAGGTATTCCACTCATTCCCCTCGACACTCCCCTCACGGCCCAAGCCTTAGACGGACGCCCACTCAGCAAGTTCACCCATAGCACAGCTTCCGTCACCCTCACTATCTCGGGAAATCACGTTGAGACCACCCGCTTCCTAGTCATGCACGCCCCCGCCGCACCCCTGGTGTTAGGTAGACCGTGGTTGGAGAGACACGATCCTCATATCTCCTGGTCTACGGGGCGGGTGTTGGGTTGGAGCGTGGCGTGCCATGCCAACTGCCTGCGCTCCGCTCAGTCCCCATCCAGTAGACCGGGGCCGGTAGTCTCTTCCCCGGACCTCACGGGAGTCCCCACCATGTACCACGATTCTAGCACCTATGTTTAGTAAGACCTAGTGTCACACGCACTTCCACCCCACCGACCTTAATGGATTGCGCCATAGATCTCCCTTCCCGGGGCCGCCCTCCCCTATCGGGCGGGCTGTATAAACCCTTTCCGTCCCCAGAAGAAGGAGTCTCATGCGCAATTATATCACCGAGTTCCCTGGCCTAGGATTGTTAAGGCCCTCGTCGTCCCCCGGTGGCCCGCGGGGTTCTTCTTTGTGGCGAACGAAGGAGGGCGACCTGAGGCCCGTGTATGATGATTATCGCCAACTCAACGAGATCACGGTGAAGAATAAGTACTTCCACTTCCCCTTATGTCCTCCACATTTGAACCACTGACTCACGCCACTGTGTTCACAAATTAGATCTGCGCCGGGCGTATCACTTTGGTCCGTATTAGAGAGGGGGATGAGTGGAAGACCGCCTTTAACACACACCTAGGGCATTTTCGAGTACCTGGTGATGCCGTTTGGACTCACGAACGCTCCGGCCCGTTTTCCAGGCTTTGGTAAAACGACCTTTTACGAGACATGCTAAACCTATTCGTGGTGGTTTACCTAGGATTGACATTTTTGGTATTTTCCAATTCAGAAAGGAACACACCACACGTTCGGTTGGTCCTCAACACCGTCTCCTCGAGAACAGACTTATTTGTTTAAGTGCCTGAGAAAGTGTGCCTTTCCACACCCACTCGGTGGAGTTTCCTAGGGCACGTCATGTGAGAGGGGCCAGATCCGGCCCAGACCCCAAGAAAGGATCCTTCGCAGTGGAGCAGTGGGCGAGGCCAACCAATCGGACACAACTCCGACGGTTCCTAGGATTTGCCAATTTCCATCGGCGATTCATCCGGGGGTTCAGTCGAGTGGCGGCTCCCCTCACGGAACTCACGTCCACCCTCCGCACTTTCTCGTGGTCCCCGGAGGCGGAGAAGGCCTTCGTCACCCTAAAGGCGTTGTTTACGACCGCACCAGTGCTCTCACACCCGGATCCGGCCAGACAGTTCATCGTGGAGGTGGACGCCTCAGACACGGGCATCGGGGCCGTCCTCTCCCAGCGGTCGGAGGAGGACCAGAAGATCCACCCCTGCGCTTTCTTGTCTCGCCGTTTCTCTCCAGCCGAGAGGAATTACGACGTGGGCAACCGGGAATTGCTGGCAGTACACGCGGCAATGGAGGAGTGGAGACACTGGCTCGAGGGAGCCACGCTGCCATTTTTGGTATGGACTGACCATAAAAATTTGACCTATATTCAGAAGGCCAAGAGACTCGAACCCCGACAGGCGCGCTGGGCGCTCTTTTTTGGCCGATTTAATTACATCCTCACCTACCGCCCCGGGTCCAAGAATGGCCGAGCAGATGCCCTCTCCCGACTGTTTTCGGGAGAGTCGTCTATCATATCGGACAGGTCGGACCAGTCGGAGTCCCCGGACACCATCATTCCCCCAGCCCGAATGGTGGGGGTCGTCACCTGGGAGATTGAGGCGGCGGTGAGGGGGGCTCAGGACGACCAGCCCGATCCGGGTGGGGGACCCCCGCATCGTTTGTTTGTGCCCTTGAGTGTCCGGGCGCGGGTGCTGGAGTGGGGGCACTCGAGTCGACTCGCGTGCCACCCCGGGGTCCACCGGACAGTGGACTTTTTACAGACGACGTTTCTGGTGGCCTTCCATGGACCATGATGTGCGGCAGTTTTGTGGCGCTGCACCACCTGTGCCCCGCAGCAAGGCCACTCATCGGCCGCCACGGGTCTCCTGCGCCCCCTTCCGGTGCCCAGTCGGCCGTGGTCCCACATTGGCTAGATTTTGTCACGGGTCTCCCCCATGTGAAAGGAAACGACACCATCCCTCACGCATAGTCGACCGGTTCTCCCAAGGCCGTCCATTTCGTCGCCCTCCCCAAACTACCTTCTGCCGCGGAAACGGCGACTCCTCGTCACCCATGTGGTACGCCTCCACGGCATTCCCCAGGACATTGTTTCTGACCGGGGTCGCCCAATTCACGTCTAGGGTATGGCAAGCGTTTTGTAAAGGGGGATTGGGGCCACAGCTAGCCCTCTCCTCAGGGTACACCCACAGACGAATGGGCAGACGGAGAGGGCAAATCAAGCGCTGGAGGCGACATTACGTTGCGTCACCACCAGCAACCCGGCCTCCTGGAGCGAGCACCTACCTTGGGTGGAGTATTCTTGAACTGTATGAGGAGCTCGGCAACTGGCCTGTCCCCTTTTGAGTGTTCCCTGGGCTACCAACCCCCTGTGTTTCCCCAACAGGAGCTGGAGGTGGCGGTCCGTCGGTCAGCGGCCCCACTTCTGCCGGTGCCGGCGTGTTTTGGAGGACTGCCCGAGCCGCCATGCTCCAGGCCACGGAGCGGTCCCGGCGTAACGCCAACCGACGAAAGGAGTGCCGCAGCCCCGGCCCTATTAACAACGTGGCCAAGAGGTGTGGCTGCTGCCGCGGGACCATGCCACTCCAGACGGCCTCCCGAAAAATGGCTCCCCCGCTATGTGGGGCCCTACACCATCGACCACATCGTGAACCCCACTGCAGTTCGTCCTCCTGCTCCCGCCGTCGTTAAATGTGCATCCCGTTTTCCATGTGTCCCAACTTAAGCCTGTCGTCTCTAGTCCCCTAGCTCCTCCGGTACCAGTCCCTCCACCTCCCCGAGTCCTCGACGGTGGTGACCAGGTGTGGGACGTTGACAAGCTGCTTGCTGTCCGCCGTCGGGGACGGGGTTTCCAATACCTGGTGGAGTGGGTTGGATATGGCCCGGAGGACCGCAGCTGGGTTCCCTCATCATACCTGGCTGATCCCGCCCTCCTGCAGGAGTTCTACCGGGAGAACCCAAACGCCTGGTGGGAGGAGTTGGAACCACCAGCGGTATGGACCGCATGCTTGGCAGTTCCCTCATCATATACCTGAGGCTGATCTGCTGCCCCAAACCATGACAGGATGTGCCTCCCGCGTGTGGTAGAATCCCAAATCGCCATCGGGAACGAGAGGGTCGCTCCCTCGGTGGTGAGAAGGTTGCTCCCGCTCAGAGTATAGAGAGGGGGGTACCTGTTAGTTGTGCTGGCATACTCCCCCCAGCTGCGGCGGCAGGGGCTGCAGTCCACTCCACCTATTGGTCCCCAGTGTTATGGTGCGCTCCTCCCCAGAGCGCACCGCGTCATCACCAGCTGATCGGGAGCCCAGCCCGAACAGACCCGAGTCTCCCGAGCGAGCGAGACACGCCCTGCGGAGGCGAGTCCGTGGGGCGCCAGGTGAAGCAGATGACAATCAAGGCTCAGCGGATACTTAAGCCCGTTCTAAACAAAGAGACTTCGCTAGAACGTACTACCCCCGCGTCACTAGCTCCCCGGTGTTCTCCTTCCTCGCTCCTACGTCTTCCTCGCTGCCCCGTGTCGATCCTCCGCTCCCCTCGCTCCTGCGCTGCCTGTGTCTCCCTCGTCAGTCTACCGGCACCCCTGCCCTCCTCGGACCCTCTCCACGCCCTCCACTGAACTCCCCTCTTCCGCGGACGGACCCCCTTTGAACCCCCCTGACCACCGGACTGCCCCCGACTCTCCTTTAGCCCCCCTTGCTAAGTATATTTGTTTTGTTAGAGTAGTTTCTTTTTCTTTTGGTTTTTCCAGTAGGTATCCTTAGATAGATTTATTATATTTAGATAGTTATTATTTATATAGTGTTATATATTATTGTTGATAGATTTATAGTTATAGAATTATATAATTATATATATATTTATATAGGAGACCATTGTGTTCCTACTAGTAACGTTCCCTGGTTACTCATTAAATATCTGTGGAACCTATCCTGTTGTCTGTTCCTCCCTCTGTTTACTCACTGGCTCAGTTCGTGTCTGGTCCTAACAGAACGTTCTAGCCATTATGAGTCAAGGTAAACAGGGGGAGACAGATGGAACTCAGGACACTCACGTTCTTGGCACAGTTCAAGTATCAGGGCTCTGATGCTAGTTCTGCCCCAGCCCAGGTCAGTGATAAAGGCAACAGAGGAAAATTGGTCTCTTCTCCGTCTTTTGCCTATCATTATTGGTGACAAGGTCGATGTTCAGGAGCCTGTATGGCAGCTTGTTGTCAAGCTGAAAGAGCTTGTAGAGCTTGTATGTGCACCCAAGGTAAGCCCAGGCCAAGTGGCGTACCTAGATGTACTCATACGTGAGTACTTGAACATGCGCAAGGAAATGTTTCCAGACAAGAGACTCAAACCAAAACACCACTATATTCTCCATTATCCGTCTTGGCCCCCTTATTAGGATGTGGTCTATGAGGTTTGAGAGTAAACATTCTTATTTCAAAAGGTGTGTAAGAAGTAGTCAGAACTTTAAGAATGTTTGCCACACACTAGCAAACAACCATCAACTCCTTCAGACCTACCTCACCTCATGCACCTTCTTTCCATCAGTTCTGAAGGTGAAAAACGCCTCTCCATACCATGCTCACTTGTACAGTGATGTAGTTCGCTCAGCTGTTGAGGCGACTATGCATACTGTACCTGACTCCGCATCCATAGAGGTGCAATATCAGGGCACTCTTTATAGAAAGGGGGCCTTTCTCTGCCTCAAGCACAATGAGGAGACTTTGCAGTTTGGACAGCTAGAGCTTGCTTTGATAAAAGAGAACAAGCTGTACTTCCTAGTGACTCCATACTCTTTATCCTTTATCCATGACTATGGACTTTATGAGATTGTAATGCCAGCAACAGGCGCACTGTGTATCAGTGCAGAGGAGTGTCTTGACTTTTACCCGCTAAGTGCATATAGCCTTTTGGGGAAGAAGGTCATCTCTCTTAAGCATAGCTTCGTTGACCTTTTGGATTGATAGGATAGGATAGGGTAAACCAATTTATGTTTTTTCCAACAGGAATGGACAGCACAGGCCAAACTACCGACTTGGCCACTTTTGTGAAGAATCTGTTCCCTAACCAAAGCACCTCTGAGTCTGTAATAGAGAGACTTGGTAGGCTGGGTGTTGAATGTTGTGAAGATCTTCACTTTCTTAAAGAAGAGGACTTCACTGGCATGCTGAAGCCGATAGAGGCCAGAAAACTGATAGCCAGTATCAAATGTAAGAACTAACCTAATGTCATGTTATCAAATGCAATTTAATAGTCTTTGATGCTAAACACATACAATTGAATGCATATGGTGAATTGTTTACTGTGCATGATTTAGGTGCTGCCATTACCCAGGAGTCGGATTGTCCAAGTGAGGCTGGGAGCCTCACTTGGACAGCCTCAAGTCCAAGTCCAAGTCTGCCGAGCACAAGCTCTCTAGCAAGTACAAGTACTCCTGTCCATGCAAGAAACAGAAGTAAGGACGTCTTGTTAACACCAATTTTTGCAATTTGTTTCTGCATTTCAAGTTGAATGAGTATTCACAAGAAGTACTATAGTAATTTTAATATTCATTATTTTTTTATATTTTTTCTAAGGTCTTGATTATACTGACAGCTGCTCCTCTCTCAATGAGAACCCAGTTGATTCAAATCAAGACTGGCGTCATAATTTGCTCATACCATGGGCCAAGATGTCCCCAACTGTCAACGAAAAACTGAAAACAGGCAAAACACCCAATCTAAAAGAAAAGAGACAGATGATAGCTATAATAGCTGCAGAAATTGTTTCTGTCTGCAGACAACCAAGAAGGAAGCACCTTTCTGATATCACCAGGAGGATGGTAGTGGCTTACCCGACATCCCTTAGGGATAAGCTTGATGGACAAGTCGTTGGCAATGGCTATGGATCGTGGCTAAAACAGCTAGCCAACAAAATAGACAATGACAGGAGACCTGAAGTTAGCCGCAAGTGGCCTTACCTTTTTGAGATGGTCGGCATGAGGAGTCATTTCAGAGAACTCACTGGAGTTGATGTGAATGAGTCCTTTGAAGAGGTCATGACCAGCAAATTACAGAAAACCCTGGAATATTTCCAGTTGAAGGTCACAGATGTTACTAGCAGAGCTGGAAAACTTATTCGAAGTATCAGGCAGGCAGTGTTGATGGTGCGTGCTCATTTTAAAGAGGAGCAGGAGTTAATGTTCATCCCAGTGGATGACACCTGTGTTGCCAGTGATATAGCCCCTGCTCAGCTTCCTGCCACACCTTGCATTGCGGTGTGTGGTAAGTTACCAAAAGTGTCTGATATTCATCTTGAAGAACTATTTTTAATCTGTGTTTTTTTTTTTTTGCACTGATATGTACTGTCATGTACCCATACATGAAATATGGTTGTCTTCACAGGGGAAAGCCCTCTGACAGCCAGTGTCTTCATGGTAGCTGTGGACCAGGTCATCATCAATGACCACCTCTCCAGCTTCACCAAGGCCCTACATTTGATGTTCAGTGTGTACTTCACTCTCAACATCAACTACCCAACAGAGCTTAGCGCTACACTGGAGTTCCTGCAAAGGTTTGTTATTTTCAAATCTTGTCAGTGTTGAACAGTATTTACTTTGCTGCTGTTGATGGCATGGATGTATCTTTTTTTATTGTAATAGATGCATCTACAGGATAAATCCTGATCATGGGTCTAAAGTCGACAGGAAATCAAACAAGCGACAGCATGCAGTCAAGGTTTTATCCCTCAGAATCTCTGCATATGACTGGGGAGATTTTTAAAGTAAGGTTCTGCATGTCAGGCTGAAAATCCTGGTCTCTCTCCCAGTCAGTTAATTGACTGTTAATTGCTCATCAGTTAATTGTTCACATATGCACTTACTTGCACATGACAAAGTGCAAGTAAGTCACTCATCCATAATATTCATTCTACATAGACACTCTTGTCCTAGTTTTTCACTTTTCTTTTCCTTTACACACCCCATATATGTCGCTCTTGGTGAGTGGTTGTGATATTTGTTCTCCCCCAACAAGTTGAAGAAGCAGCGTCTCGTCAAGTTGGAGAAGGCTTCAGCAAGTTGTGAGTACTGAATACAAATTGTCTTGTGAATACAAACATACACTCTTATGAAGTCTAAACTGTCTATCCTCTGACTCTGCTTTTTTCTGACTTTGTCTCTTCAGTTGCTTAACCACAAGGTCTTGGGAGTTCCTTCACTTTTTCATTGGTTCTTCAATGTGCTCTTCAACATGTCCATATTTCCAACCTCTTTGTAGATAGTTTATGAATACTGGAGGTTTATATTTTTCACTCTTACACACTATGTTGGGAAGTAATTGATGTTTTCCCTTCCTTAGCAAGTTAAAGAAGCAGCGTTTTGCAGTGACTTCAGCAAGTTGTGAGTTCAGAGTTTCACTTATTGATTCCATACACATTGATGTACAGTTCTTACATTTGTTCTTAAACTTTTCCATATTGCCAACCTCTTTGTAGATATTTTCTGAATAGTTTATATATATATGTTATATGTTTATATTTCTCATTCTTGCACACACATTATGTTGGTCTATAAGTAATTGATGTTTTCCCTTCCTTAGCAAGTTAAAGAAGCAGCGTTTTGCTGTAATTTCTAGTTAAAGAAGCAGCGTCTTGCAGTGACTTCAGCAAGTTGTGAGTTCAGAGTTTCACTTATTGATTCCATACACACTGATGTACAGTTCTTACATTTTGTTCTTAAACTTTTCCATGTTGCCAACCTCTTTGTAGATATTTTCTGAATAGTTTATATATATATATATATATATATGTTTATATTTCTCATTCTTACACACACATTATGTTGGTCTCTGTAAGTAATTGATGTTTTCCCTTCCTCAGCAAGTTGAAGAAGCGTCTTGCAATGACTTCAGCAAGTTCAGAGTTTCACTTATTCATTCCATACATGCTGGTAAACACGTTTGTGATTTATTTTCTCACTCAGACACACTGTCCTGTATTGACCATTTTAGCATCACTAAGTTTCTCACACACACCCCCATTCATGCACACACAACCTTGCGTTTTACGTTTATTGTTAGTGAACCTAAGCAATTTATATTGCCACTATAGGGCTAACTAAATCAAAACCAAGGTGAAAGAATCTTTGCTTGCTTGCTTTCCTATGTCTAGTGTAAAATCTCAATTATTGCATCTTTATGCAGTCTTTCATGGTCAGCATCTGAGGTCTAATGTTCTTGTTTTTTTGCAGTTTGTTGTTCCTATCTATTTGTAAAATCAGTGGTGATTAAGACCAAGTACAAGTAAGTTGGGTTTGCTTTATTTTTCTGTCCCTGTTAACTTCAATCACTCGTTTCATTTAAAGCCCAGCATGCACATCTTCCTACCCTCTTTGTAGTTTCTGAACAGTGGCGGTTCTATCACTGTTCTTCACACACCTCACTATTCAGATTACTCAATTAGTAATTGTGATATTTGGCTCAGACAGTTAGAACTGCCGTCTTGCTGTGACTTTGCCAATTTGAAGAGCCCTAAAGACTTATACATGTTTGTCTTTGTTTTGCAGCATTTTT
>PIJE02003528.1:5368-38425 GCA_002895965.2 Coryphaenoides rupestris | reverse complement strand
ACACACACACACACACACACACACACACACACACACACACACACACACACACACACACACACACACACACAGTGTGGTCCTGTCCAGACACACTCACCTGAGAACATCCAGGAGCGCTGCACACAAAAGGTCTTTCCTGCTCTGAGTTCATCACTCCAGCCGGGTCCTCATAAAACTACAAACACAGCCAGGCAGGAAAACAAGGACTGCCGTTTACCCACCAGCACACACACACTAGATAAATACACAACCCCTAACTATGTCATTCTTTTAGGAAATATACACACGGTATTCCTGCACTGCAGTAGCCTAATCTACAGACATAAATGTTTCTGAGGTTTAAGAAGAGGGCGTTATAGCTGATGCACATCTTTATAAGCAGATCATTTGGTAGATTGCTTGTATATTGTATGCAATGGTGCGTGGTCTGACAGAAGAGGAGCAGTGTGAAAGAGTGCGAGCGATGAGTGCGGGAGAACGATCCTTTGAGACAGAAGACAGTTTTTTACTTCTGTTCCAAGTTACAGACACAGAGAAGCGTACTCAAAGCACTTTCTTTGCTTACCTTCCAATTGTGCCAAGTGTGCACTTAATAAAGTATCCCTGCTGCCCATTGCCTCATATTAAATATGCAATGAATCCTGGAGACGAACAACACAGTTTACCACTAATCGACAACTCTGTTGGCACTTATTAAATCAAATTATTTTTGTAAATCTTTTCTAACTCTTTAGTTCAAACATTTATTTCGATCAAACATGTATTCTGTCTGTCCTGCTTTCAGCTTGAATTCTATATGCTCTCTCCTTTATAGGACGGGCTTCATGCAAGGCCTGTATGTTTTACAAAAATGCCATGCATCCCATGTGGTGTTAAAGTGTCAAAACAAAAACATGTTTTACTCAGATTAATAAATACTTGATTTTTAATTTGTGATAAATAGTAAATATACTTGATACCAGCTTTTTATATTGACATTTAACATATTATGTATTATATGGTGGTGACAAACATTCTACATTTTATGTTTTATGTTGTTGTGCTTCAATGGGACAAAGCCTTGTGGTTTGGCACTAACATGAAACCGTTGCCTGTGGCGTCATTGCTAGATTTGTTTTTATATAGCGGCATGGCACTATTCAGTGCAAACTAACCTCATCCCACATGTCTCCATTAAAGTCAGTCAGACACAATTAACATACATCACAGGTGATACTGCCCATTTGAACTGTGCTATTTTGGAAAAGTAAAACTCAACAAGTCGAGATGTTGTTCTTTTCAAGCAAACCTTTGGAGGTAGGAATCTTGGACAAACATCTGTGCTGTGGCTTAGTAATAAGACAATCTAACAAAATAATCTAGACAATGCCTCTTCCTCCAAATGTCACTGTGGAACTAAAGCACCGCCACAAGAAAGTTCTGAATGAAAGTTCACCACAGTTTTAGTCCAAAAGTGCTCTACAGGTCCACAATAATAATGTGACAACAGCTCCACATGGTATACAAATAAAGTGTAAAGAAAAATGGATGAAAGTGGTTGAATGCATATCCGAGTGGGTAACACAAACATTACTTTGAGAACTAACAGTTTACACACAGCAGCATGGTAAACCCCCCCCCCCCTAAAAAACCTGAAATGTCTGTATACGCTATTGATATTCTTGTGTGTTTGTACACTGGAACAGACTATTTCCTTTAAGCACAGTCCAAACATTTGAATATTTTGTTACGCTCAGCAGTGCTGTTTTCCTAACAAGCAATACTTCATGACAGAGCTCGGGTAAAAAGGCTCTGGACAGAGTCTCTCTGTCAGAAAGAGAAGGCTGCTGGCTCTCACTATGTCACCAGCTCACTGGTTCTTTCCTTCTAACAAGCCTCTATGTGCATATCACCTGGCTGCTTTTCACACAACACAACTTCAAAGTCAAACCTATTACATCAACCATTTCAACCATCAACCATTTCAAAATTTCCAGATGAAGTTTGGGAAAAGTAATGTATCTTGGTGCATGAGCAAATATAGCAAATACTACAATTATTATCTTTTTGTCTGCAGTAAAACTCTCAGTGACATTCAAATTTTGTGGTTATTATTCAAAGCAAGTAACTGATTTGTATCATGTTTACGGTTATGTTAAGTTTTGTTTGTAATATCCCTTTCGAGTTAAACGTAAGTATCAGTTATTTGATCAATGCACAAAACCTTTCCACCAATTCCAACTTATTTGAAGGAAGATAGGACATATAGTTACTTTAAACATACATGATATCTGGAGAGAAAGACTGTTTTTTCTTGACACATTTTTAAATAGGCCTACATCACACTTAGCAGAAAATCCAAACCATATGACATTCAAAACAATTCTGTCTGTACCTCTGTGAATTGTCCAATAGCTTTCACACTTTAAATTATCAGTGCTCAACACCCTTTCCTTGAAATGGGCGCTTGGCTCATATTTGGTATCGATGTTTTAGTTTAGCAGAGGAAATTTGGTTACACTTTACATTAAGTAAATCCCGATGTGAGCAAGGGGTGGGGGGAGGATTAGGGGCCAGAGTTCGATTTCAAGAGGAACTGGGGAGTAACTCTCCAGGTATAGGTCGCATATTAGATTTTAAACAATATGCTAAGGGAAGGGGGAAGGGGGTTGGGGTTGAAGTGCAGAGGCATACGGGGTTACAGCAGCAGGCACCAACATGCACCGCGACTCCAATCTCCTGTTCCTGGCCTGGGCCTTGACAGCACAAGTTCAAGGTGGGACCGCCAGCCGCCTCAGGCATAGAATGGAGCTCTCTTAAACAATGCATGCTGTGAACTCCCACTCTTTCAGGTAAATGCATGACAAAAAGGTGATGGATAGGTTACCTATTAATAATAAAGTAGTATTTTTGCAATTATATTTAATTACCAAGTGAGACTTGATCAAATCTACAAACCATGATTTCTCTCTATCTTTATGTTTTCTTTTCTATTTTGTGATTGTTGTTGGACCTCTGAAACACTAAAACTATGTATTTTTCATAATAAAATTAAAGAAAGATTTATACATTTATTACATAGGGAAAAGGTTTGCAAAATAATTGTAAGAAACATAGTAGCCTAATCAATGTAATATTCTATTCTATTGCATTAGTTATATTAATGTATTCGTAAGCAGAGCATGTGATCTTAATACAACTAGGCAAAATATTATTGTTATTATTATTAAGGATAGTATGATCATTATTCTTTTAATACGTAAATTCGAACTATTTAGTTAGGCACATTTAAATGAATATTAAACTACTTCATAACAACAAACAGAAATGTGTGGCTCAGCCTGCATGTCTGGACAGCTGCCACCGAGGCGACACACCGTGGGAAACAAGTGGTTATTACTCAACACAAGCCGATGGTCAACACAACAGTGAAAGGCTATTCCTATTAAAAACATTATAATCCCTTTTCAACTCGTCCCAATTTCCGCCTTGTCAGCAACTTCTTGTCTTAAACCCTCAATAACTCGGCGATTCATCAAATAGCATATTGACTGGCCGCCTGCAGAATGACGTAATGTCGGTTACATTTCTCTCATTAACAGAATAATGAACATAAACCACTTATATAACCATTACATATCGAGTCACGTTTGATAGATCTACAGCACCACTCGATCTTTGAAATGATCGGTAAAGCAGCGAGATGTGGCAGCGGATGAGGAGGACCGCCGGCTGCCATCCCGAGACGGGACAGCACGAGGAGACAATGCTGAGCGCCGCTCCGCTCCGGGTTGAGCGCACCACTGCTGCGCGATAACGTCTCCGGATTTAAAGTCAAATGAAAAGAACAGCGATTGCTTTGACGTTGTTCTATTCGCATCCAGCACTACGGGCCATGCATGATGAATTCCTGTAGACTTGCTGCTGCCTTCAATGAGGGTGACAGTCGGCGAGCAGCACTTGACTCGCCGCGCACAACTCCTCACAGTGAACAACATCACAACGGCCCAGATGAGCCATGCCGTAGACTCTCCTCAGTGGAACACTTCTCTCACACCGTCGCATGCATTGGGAGCTAAATGTACATTTGCGATCGTGCAACAATAGAGTGAAAGTACCAAAAATGCTTTAACTACTCCAACAAATCAACACTTGCTGTACCACGTTCTTGGTATTCATAGAATAATTTTAACTTACCAAACAATTGTAGAAAATGTGAAGTAGCCTCTCAGAAGAAACCACGTTGGACTGAGAAAAGATGACAATACGGTCTATTTAGAGAAGCATAACGTCACCCCCACGGTGACGTCACGTGGGATTCCTGAACTTCTAAATCATTGCGGTCCGCATGGAGGCGGTGCAGGCGCTCTGCACACAGTGGGTGTGGCGCCGAACCCGAGCTCTGCAAATCATCCACTTACAATTAACTTTGCAACTGTTTACAACTGACATGCCTAAGCTAATTGGATAATTACAAATGTCGATCATTTAAGCTAAGTCTTAACTAAGTGCCATTTGAAATGATATAGGCTAATAGCGTTTACTAATAGGCCTGCACACGAGATACACATTTGTGGATCATAAGTAATAATTAATCATTAATGTGGACTATATGGGGCTAATTTATGGCCTAATTCGGGCTATAGTCTGTATAACTTAATTCATTTGAATTAAGTTACCTTTCTAAGAGACTAACTCTTTTCTGTTTTAAACCAATTTGTGAAATCATTATGAACATATTATATTATTAATGGCATGCTAGTACTGTATATATTTGTCTGGAGGTTAGGCTAAGTAGGCTATAGAGCATCAGAGTGTTATAATCATTATTTGTTGTTTTAAAATTAGTTGTTATATTAATATGCATGCCATGGAAGGCCTAATAGGACTGAAGTTATTATAAATATCCCTGTGTAGCTAATATGCATACAATGAATCAGGATAGTAGCAGGACTCCACCGTTAGTCTCGCTTTTAGTGAAATCGTCTAGTGTGGCGTCTTTAATAGTTGAAAGACGGTATTTACCGGCGTCCCCCCAAGTAAGTCACCGCATCAACCTGAACCTGCTGCTACTTCGCTGTTATCTGACCACCGCCATTTACCAATGACGTCACAACTTACTCCGCCGCGTGCACGTGTGTGATCGGAGCGGGAAAGTGACGTTGATAAAGTGCGCGCCGTAAAGCCGCGGTACTTTAGAAGGTGATTAAGCAGCAGCAGCAGCAGCAGCAGCATGACGGGCTGAGAGCTGGAGCTCCGCCTGTGACCTGTTGGTGCCGGCTGGCTGGGATTTCGGAGCACCACAGACACCGGTAGTGAACCTCTCCCCCTCCAGGGATGAATGACTCCCCATGAGCCAGAGAGATGTTTACCGCTGGCTCGGCGATAAGAGCTCTGTCACCGAAACAATAACGCAGTCTGAAAAGTGGTCATAACTCAGAGCTTCTCCGCCCGCGTCTCTTAACCAGAGCTTTAATCAACGTTTATGACATCCTTTTGTCTCTTTATTGCCGATATATTTCTCAACCAATCCAAACATTATGTTCCCAGAGGACGCGACTATTAAGGAAGGGAAGAGCTGATAGAGTTTGGGTCAATGACCTCCACTAAAGCGAATTTGATCTATATTATACTAAAGCTTTAGTAGACCCATCTTGCCGTTTTTCTGAGTAAAGTCACATTGAAAAACGGGGAGCTGTCAATGCTGGTTGAGGCAGGTATAAAAGAAGCCAAAGGCATGAGGATATAAAACACGTATTTTACAAGCCCCATATAGGATAAAATATAAAAAATAATTTAACGTTGCCAATTTGTCCTACCTTGAGCAGAGACGGTTGTGCATGTAAAGATATACATGTGCCCGCAGCTGCAGACAAGTTGAAGCAAGCTGAATTTAACAAACACATATACACCTATAGCAATACTCACAACTTTGTATGAATATTGAAAAAGACCATATTATTTGTAGTTTATTCATGTTTTGCATATTTATACAAACACACATTTGCTTGCAAATATGCGTATTTTAATTCATAGTTTTGTTCTTTTTATGACTAAACGTCACTAGCAAGCCCCTTCTTATCCATATCATGTTTTCAGTGAACATATTAGGTCACTTGCCTGGTGCTCAATGGAAACAGCTTCAGCTGCTGAGTACTAGACAGTGATTGAGATGTACACCACCGATTCCATATCACACGCCCAATACTACCTCCTATTCTTTTACTGGCCTGTAATGTATAAATGAACGAGTAGTGGTCAGCTTTCACTCCATGACCACAAATACACAACTATAATGTCAACCAGTTAATTCAGTCAACTCGCTATTGTAAGGTGGCTGTGTGTGATGCAATGCTTTCACCATATTATCCCACTGCTCTCCAGCATCCTTGGAAAAAAGAGTTTGCCAGTTCTGTGCTACCGTGATGAAAAACTGGGCTGGGCACAGCGACGACCCATTACACTAGCAGGGGTTTCCAATTCAATCTATGCACAGGCCATATTCCCAAAATAGGCCATAACATCTTTTTAAACTATATTTTGACAGAGTGAGATGTGTTTCCTCAGTCCTTTTTAATGAGTTGTTTGGGTAACACTTTACAATAAGAGACCGACATTTTGAGTAGTTACCAAGGAACAAATGAGGAACTGCTATTGTGAACAATTCATTAATGAGTAACTCCTAACCACATTGTCTATATTAGCTAATGATTAATTAATGATTAGTTAATTAAGAAACTAGAAACTCGAGTCAAGAACGACTTGATAATTAATTAATCATTAAAGTACTTCCCTAATAATTCCTCATGGAGGACTATATAGAGAATGTAATGTAGAGAGAGAACAGACTGGGGGATCCTATATTAATCATCATAATCATCATTAGGTAATGATTAGTTAATGAATATCTGTGAATGGGTCACACTGACCACATTGTTCAGGAATCGTCCCAGTATGATTCACCACTTTTACCTGCAGGGGCCACAAAAAAGGGTTTAGTAATAGTTATAAGATAATGATTAAGTAATGAGGGTAATTACTCAGTGTGATGTTACTTGGGGTGCACAAAAACAGTCACTTGTTTATGTAATTATGAATGTGACGTTTCTAGTTTTGTTGTTCTTTTCACTGGCATGGTTAGTAGTTAATCATGAAAGACTCATTGAAGAAAGTGGTCAGTATGATCGATTCACAGATATTCATTAACTAATAATTGAATTATCATTAATATAGGATACCCTGATTTGTTCCTCGCTCATTTCTTTCTTCATTAAGTAATTATTAACTATTATCTGCTGCAATAAAATGTCATTAGGAGTTAACGCAGCACGCAGAGTCATATAAGAACACGTTTGCAGTGCTTGGCTGGGACTTGTAGTGCTGCGCATCGTGGGACAGATGCAGGCCAAAATTAATTGAAACTCAAATTCATGCCGGACTATCGGGTTGGATAGGAATTTGGCCGAGGGCCTGATTTGGCCCTGGGACCTTGTGTTTCACACGCTGTGTGCATTACAGTACCACCAGGAAGAGACACAAGGCCTCTCCACTGCCAAAGAACACAGGCCTCTTCCACTCCAAAGACACGTGAAAAGAGAGCAACTGGATAGAGGCCACCGTTTAATGGATTGGTGGAAAATCAGAAGGTTATAGAATAGGTTATGTCCATCATCATCATCACCACCAACACCACCACACAAGCACACAAACAGCTTTGTGACAAGTCACAATGTGTTTTCCTGACACAAACTATTTTGAACACTTCAAATAGGCTATAACATCCATGTTAGAAGATTTACGGTAATAGGTTGACTAATATCTGCCTAGATATGTCGTAAGATGATTCAATTAGACGGTGGAAACCACTGGTCTACTTCATGTTGCATACGGATGCTTGATAGTCAATGTTTGTGTCGACGGTTTCAAAGTCGGTCACTGATGTCTTGACAAACACTGCCGCTCTGTGGCCACACCGTGTACTTCAAACTTGCCTTTTAATATTACTATTTACTTAGATTATTTATATTCATCAACATTTGTATGGCTCATTTAATTGTTTTTTTTTACGATACTGATAGTTGGTTAATAGGGTTTTACACATCAGTACTTCTAAGAGAGTTGTAATAGGCCTATGATCTCTCTCACACACACACACGCCGCTGCCTCCAAGCAACCAGAGAAGCGACCGCGACCGCCGCCTCTGCGCCCAGCTGTGTGCACCGCTGTGTCAGGCTGTCTTCCTCTCGCTCACTGCCGCTGGCAACGTCTTGTAATGCGGCAGCGAACATGACTGCCATCGCCGCCGCCTCCTTTTTTTCTAACACCTGCAGGTTCGGAGGCTGCGGGCTGCACTTCGACTCGTTGGCCGAGCTCATTGTGCACATCGAGGAGACCCACATCGGTGAGTGCAATGGCCGAGGCTTGATCGCTAGCAAGCGGTGGCTAGCAAGCTACTTCCTGGCTGCGTCGTGACAGTCCTGTCGCTAGGTGTGGTGCGTGTCCATGCACGTTGAGTAACAGGCGATACGCTTTTATTAGTACGACACACTTTTCAGTTTACGACGAATAAGTGACATAATATAAGCGATGAGGAGTAGACACTGAATACAACACACAGCGCACCGAGACATATGAGTGTAACGGAGGAGGCCCCCGGGTACCAGGGCTACTCTGTCGGTCACTGCAGTAGACAGACAGTAAATCGATGACATAAAGCCGAGCAGCGGGATGTGGTGGGAGCACATACTGGGGGTTGCATCGGCTGCTGTTGCACAACTCATCATATCATCTTGTTGTATGGATATGCAATATACTGCTGTGTTCATTTAGTCTACATGGTGTGTTAGTCATTGTAGTTTTGTACACGGTTAACAAGGGAAGATGATGAATTACTCGCCTTATCTACTCTCCGAGCAGCTAACTATACCAAGTATGTACTCTCCCGGAATAGATTTATGAACCCATATGCGGCCCATCATGAAATAGTTTAATGAGGATTTATAGCTCTTCGAGACAATAGCTTCTCGTTGACTGTTATTTAGCAATGAATCATATAAATGAAACACGTGTGAAGCAGACCCGCAGGCACTGACGAGGTTTCTCTGTTGAGGCTACAATGTGAGTGTCAGTTGTACAGTTTGAAAGTTAGACCTACACACAGCATGACTGTCCATGTTATGCTTGAAGTGATAGTATGTGATCCTGGATACAGAACATTACAACTGGGGTGGGACTGCAGGGTTCATCAGGGCGAGATGCATATTTATTCCAATGGCTTTAATGGCAGATGCAGGCTTGTTATTTAACTTGTAAAAGCTGTCTTCACTGAGCTGAACACAGTGGATGTGTTGCCGTCATAGTAACAGCCTGCTGTAGGAGAGAAGTCAGTCTGCTCTGTTAACAAGTCGGAACAGGCAGACCAGTGCTTCGACTGCACCATGAAAAGACTGGAGCTCAACTATGTGTGTTGGTGTCAGCTGGGATCCACAAGGGTTTCTCATGTGCAGCTGTAGCCCAGCGCTTCATGTCTTTGAATCTTCATCATTTATTAACATTGTTTTACTTTTGGTCAACGAACGTAGGGGTGGACGATCTAGAAAGATCGTGATAATGAAATGATCATGATAATTATGGGTTATTTTACACAATATCGTTATCACAATATTCTGAATCAATTCAAAATACCATTCTAAACATTGTCATTTCATTCAAGTAGGCTATCAGTGGCGGCTCGTCAATAAGGCATTTTTAGAGAAGAAGTCACGTTAAACATAATGCAAAATAATTATGAAATAAATGTGTTTACTTGTAGCCTACAATGCACCAGCATGGTAGTCCGCATTCATGACAAATTCGTTCCTATTTGTTATTCGTTTATATTTGTGTGAATACAATACGCTTTGGATACTTCCTGTAATGTCTAAGGCTTGACCTGTAGGTGTCGCTGTGGTTCTTGAGCCATTACAATTCAAAGTCAAAGTGTTTTATTGTCACTTGTTACTCATATAATTGTCACTCATATATATATACAGACACCTTGAGTGGCACAATATACATAAAACACTAAGACAATATACATAATAGTTGACAAAAAAAAATTACATGTAAATGTTGACTCCAGAAGTATTGATAGAATATTGAGTGTTTGAGTAGTGCAAGTGAGTAAGGACAGTGGTGGACATTGTCGGGGAATACAAGTACCTCACAGAGGTGCACCACAGAACGCCACCGGAGGTCCTTTCTGCCAGTGGCCATCAAACTTTATAACTCCTCCCCCTTCTGCAGGAAGGAGAGTTGAAATATAGGACATTGTGAACACTGAGAACAATATCATGTGCAATACTACCCTTCAACATCATGTGCCGTATTCTCGATATCATGTGCAATATTATTATTAATGTCATGACATGTGCAATACTACCTCTCAATATTACCTTGCAATAGTACCTCTCATCATCATGTGCAATATTCTTAATGCCATGTGCAATAATTCTTCTCAATGTTATCCTTGCTATATTACCATGCTAGATTGCCTTTCATCATCATGTGCAATATTCCTAATATTCTTAATATGTGCAATCCTACTTCTCACCATTATTATTACCTTGCAATATTACCTAGCAATAATACTTTCATCATGTGCAATATTCCTCATCTGTAATACTACTTCTCACTACTACCTCTCAATACCATTGGCAACTTGTTTTGTTTCCTGAATATCTTACCTATATTTCCCCTAAGGCTTATTCACTGTAAATTTGTAATTTTATTATTTACATTTTTTATTCTATTTTGTATTACTCTATTGTTTATTATTCTATTGCTGTACTTATGTTGTTGGTATTTTGAGAAACTTCTGGCACAAGAATTTCCTTCGAGATGAATAAAGATCTTGAAGTGAGGGCAGCAGTAGCAGAAATATGGCATATGGCATGTAATAGCAGATGACATGCCAATGCTATTATTCAATATCATAGGGAATACAGCATGTATCCAGAGTAGTTGAACTCTAAATACAGTGCTGCTTGGAAGTTTGTGAACCCTCCAGACATGGTCATTGTTTTTGTAAAAAAAAAATATATACTTATTGAATATATATCAAAACACCAATTTGTAAAGCAGACTTTCCAAATAATGGGCACAAACCAAAAAAAGATGTATTTTCATTATTTATTCAACAAAAGTGGTTTATCTCACAAATACAGAAAATTTGACTGTGAACCCCTTTAGTTAGTAGATTGTGCACCTCCTTTTGCAGCCATTACTTCAACCAAACGTCTTCTGTAACCACTGACCAGTCTCTTCATCTGCTGTTGGGGATTTTCTCCCACTCCTCCTTGCAGAACTCAGCCAGTTGAGAGGTTGGAGGGACATCTGTCATGTACCACCCGCTTCAGGTCTAGTCACAACATTTCTATAGGATTGAGGTCCGGACTTTGACTAGGCCAATACAGAGTACGACTCTTTGGGAGGAGGTTCTTTTTTTAGAATGTGGTGTTGGCTTTTCTCCAAAAATGGCGGTTTTGATTGTGAGCAAATATGAATAAATTCTATCTTGGACACATCTGTCCAGAGAATAGACTTCCAGAAGGCCTCTGGTTTGTCCAAGTGTTTTCTGGCAAAGTTGAAACAGGCAGCTTTGTTCTTTCTTGAGAGTAGAGGCTTCTTTGTAGCAACCCTCCCATTAATGTCATGTCTATTAAATTTTCGTCTGATTGTACATTTACCCCAGATGCTGCCAGAGAGGTCTGCAACTCTCTAGAGGTGATGTGTAGGTTGGCCTTTACCTGATTTATTATTTTTCTGGTGCTTCTTGGTGATAGTTTTGATGGGCGTCCACTTCTAGGTCGAGTTGCGGTCATGTTGAATGAATAATTTCAAAATAAATTATTTCTTCAAAAATCCTCTTACAGTGGATGGATGGAGCTGGAATCTTTTGTAGATGGTCTTATAGCTTTCCCCAGACTGATGGGCTTTCAGTACCTTCTTCCTGATGTCCTCGGATATCTCCTTTCCTCTCGGCATTGTTGATCTGTGTAGGTACACCTTGGCACTACAGTGGTTTGGTTGGTTTCCTCTCTGTTTTAATCTGTGTTGCCCAACCCTTTTCCTAAGGATGTCTCATTTGATTGGTCTGCTTAATTGCACCCAAATGTGTTTCAACTGAATCTATTACCTACTTCCACACACACAATTCCCTCGAAACAATTACATGAAATTGTAAGAAAGACGAAGACGAAGAACAACTTTATTGATCCACACTTTTATGGTCACACAAACACAGCATGCTTGAAGTGGTGGCCGCCAAACACACACACATGCAGGGAGGGTGGCCCGCAGAAATTAAGTCTCTGCTTTTAACCCATCCTGAGTTATGCTCCTGGCTGCCCCTGCAGCCGTTCTTGACAGAAAATCATGGTAAAACTCTAAACTGCTCAAGGGGTTCACATACTCTCAAGCAGCACTGTATGATCAATGTTATAAATGTACATTTAAAGTGATCGATATGATCAATGAGATCGGTGTTGCTGGTTGAGAAGCTTTTGATGGCCTGTGGGAAATGTTTTTTTGAGTCTGGTAGTCTGTGCCTGGATGCTCCAGTAACATCTGCCAGACGGCAGCAGTGTGAACAGTCCATGGCCTGCGTGGCTGTAGTCCTCAATGATTTTCTGTGCTCTCCTAAGGCATTGTGTGTGGTAGATGTTTTGCATGGTCGGGAGATGGCAGCCGATGATGCGCTCCGCTCTCTTCACCACTCTCTGGAGGGCCTTGCAATCAGCAGCGGAGCAGCTGCTGAACCAGGCAGTAATGCAGCCAGAGAGGATGCTCTGGATGGTGCACCTGTAAAAGTTAGTGAGGGTTTATGCAGACATGCTAAACTTCTTGAGTCTCCTAAGAAAGTAATGGCGCTTTTGGGCAGTTTTTACAGCCGAGTCTGCTTGCCTGGACCAGGTGGGGTCATCTTTGAGGAACACACCGAGGAGCTTGCAGCAGGAGACTTTCTCTACTTCAGCTCCTTGGATGTGTAGGGGAGCATGACCACCCCCCCCCACACACCCCTTGTCGCCTTCTGATCTCCTTAGTCTTGCAGACGTTGTGAGAGAGATTGTTGCCCTGGCACCATGTTGCCAAGTCCCTGACCTCCTCTTGGTAGGCGGTGGTATGGTGGTATCATCCGCAAACTGCAGAGTGGTACAGGGAGAGGTTGAATATAGAAGTGAATACCTCCGCTAGCTGGCCACTCTCTGAGGACACGGCCTGGAATGCCATCTGGGCCTGGAAACTTCCGTGGGTTTTTTCTTTTCAGAGCTCTCCTCACGTCCGCCATGGTTAGGGACAGAATGCAATCGTCCTGGTCCTCAGCTAGCCTCGCTGTAGGAGTGTTGTTGCTCGTCTCAAACCGTGCGTAGAAGGTGTTTAGCTCATTGGGGACAGAGGCGACGGGCTGAGCATCACTGCTATTTTTCCCTTTAAAGTTTGTGATTGATCGCATTCCACACCACATGCGCCTGGGGTCAGAGCAATGGTAGTTAGACTCGAACTTGTCCCTGTAGGCTCTTTTGGCATTTCTGATGGCCCTCCGAAGATCATATTTGGACCTTCTCAAGGCCTCCGGGTCCCCAGAGCCATAGGCAGAGGACCATGCTTTTAGTTTAGCATGGACAACACCATTAACCCAGGACTTTTAGTTGGGGAAAATCCTAACATTGACCCTTGGGGCGACATCATCGAAGCACTTGGAGATGTAGGCTGTGACAGAGTTTGCGTATTCATCAATGTCCCCATTTGCTGCAACACACAGAACATCTGCCAGTCTGTGGTTTCAAAACAGTTCTGAAGAGGGGGTTTGTCTTCCTCCCTCAAGCATTGAACGGCACGATAGACCGGTTTTTCCTGTTTTAGTCATTGTCTGTAGGCTGGGAAGAGTATGGAGATGTGATACCAAAGCCAGGGTAGGGGAGTTTGGAGGGTTTGGAGTTGTGAGTTTGTAGTTGTGAATAACAATGGTCAAGAGTCTGATCACCATGGGTAGAAAAGTTAAGTTGGTGATATTTAGTCAAAACTTTCCTCATATTAGCTCTATTAAAGAAGCTCACAACAATAGTTGCTGCCTCAGGGTGAGCATTCTCTAGTCCATTAATTATTCCATACAGGTCATCAAGCGCATGCAATTTATCTAGTAATGGGGGGATGTAGACTGCTGTGAGTATTACGCAGCTGAATTCACGAGGGAGGTAGAAGTCAATGGCCGAGTCAGGCGCCATAGGGTCTAGCCATGTGTCCGTAAACACCATCACGCAGCAGTTCGCAGTATGAACGTTTGCATGCAAAATGCTTGGTAGTGGTCGGGTTGTGGTGTCTTGTTCGGGATCGCCATAGAATTCCAGCGCTTTTGCCTCTTTTCTTCTTCTTCCTCTGGCGCCGTGTTGGTAAACAGCTGATCGGCCCAAGGACAAAGGGTTTACAGCTCGTACTCCGGTAATCAGAAAAAAAGTCTGTGCCATCCAAAAGTGCTTGTCGATCATACTGGATGAGCGACAGTGCAGCAATAATCAACAAAAAACTACGTACTGCACTCTGAGCCATTGTCAGTGCGACCATCTTACGGCGCACCGGAAGATTCAATGTGGGAATTACACTTCCTGGTTGATGCCCGCCAGATGAGTGTGTAGTAGGAGTAAGTATCCTTTTGCTGTGATGTGACCAAAAGCTGCTCTCTGATTGGTGGCTTTTAATCTCGTCCGAAACGCAGTGTTATGATGTGATTGGACAATTCTCAACACGACAGAGTACGCAAAGGATTATGGGTCAATGGGTGGGAAATTGATGGGCACGTGTCTGTAGTGTGTGTTGTTTTGCCTGTGCGGGGGTGACTAATTGACAGTCTGTGTCTTGTGGGGAGGGTCCTGGAGTCGCGCAGTGTATGGAGCACAAGACAACAAAAATACTCCCGTGGTCCAAGTGTTGTTGTGTCGTTCGCCACAGTATTTTCAGGGGATGGCAAAACGATTAGAGCTGGACAAATGACAGCTTCTGCAGCAAGCTTGTGGCCACATGAAGTTAAAAGTAAAGTGACTGTAAAGTGTTAAATATTATTGTGGAGAAAGTCTGTAATTGTAATGCATTAATATTTAAATTGGCAAAGCGCTTTGATCTCACAGTATCTCATCATCAGTGTAAGAGCCACTTGAGCCCATATCTTTACTTGCTAAAATGCTTATGCTGTTATGACAGGTAACACATGTGTGTTACTTAAGGTCTAATATTTAAGTTTATACAGTAGCTAACGTATATTGTGAAGAGTGAACTAAGCCAATGTTTTGTATCCATTTACCATTATTCTGTTATGTTAGACAACAGCTATTCGTGTTGTTTAGGACAGGTGATAATGCCGTCACACAGTTTTGTGCGCATGTGTGCATAATGTATAGAACAGTGTGGTAAAAGACTACGTCTGTGAAGGGGTGGATCATTTTTGACCGTGTGATAAGAGCGTGAAATGGATAATAATACTGTAAAAGTGAATTGAACATCAAGTCAGGAATGGACCGGGCTGAGATGTGAGCGGGAGCACACGGTTCTTCGTGTAAACATAAACGGAATCATGGAAAATACAATGGAATAATAACTCTCGATCACTTCACGTTCAACACGGTAATCTATTTCTCTCTGTAATCACCCTTCTGCAATAAACGGGAACATCACCCAAAGATACGCATTGTATGGACATTCACTCATTAACTGGATATGCATCAAGAACCAAGTGACCAAGTGGAAGGCAGCCGCGAGAGTTGGCTGAGCAAACGAATTCTTCCTTCGTCCACTTGCCGGGTGATGGCGACATAAATATGATCATGTTAGATCTTCTTACCCTCGTCGTCATACTGCATGTTGAAAGTATTCCCACACAGCAGACTTAAAAGACGACAGTGCCTCTTCAAAATGTATTTGCTCTGTATCGCTCGCCTTGTCACGTCGAGCTGAGAATCTTTGTTTGTAGTAGTTTCACTTCTTCTCCAGTTGCATGCAGAGATAGGCTCCAGGGAAGATGTTCTGTGCCTCTGAAAGTATAACGTGCGTTTAGTCTGCAGCGTAGTAAGAACGTTTTGGAAATGAAAGGAAAATGATAGCATATTGCTGTGCACATGTGCATATTAAACCGTAGGGGGTGTACTGAACGGTGTGGCAGTATACCGTGTACCGTTGCACCCCTAGCCACTACATTAAGTCAAAAACGTTCAATAAGGACTGACTGCAGGGATAACGAGGTTGAGGGATTGGATAAATTACTGGAGCCCTTGAACAGTGGACTTGACTGTACACATCACACAGAAAACAAAGGACACGGAAGTTGCTGGTCTCAACAACTGTAAAAGAGGTATTCCTGTGAGTTCATTGGAGTTGGCTACATCATGGCGGAGGACAACGCAGACGCCGGCGCAGTTACGGATGACGGCCACCAGAGGGCAGTGAAATATACTGAACAGTCCGTGGAGGAGGCTGCGTCAGTGTATTAATGCAAGGAGTATCTCAATGAAGATGAAAAGGTACAGACAAAGAACCTTGGTTCAAGCCTAAGGCAGATAAGTTTAGGGACTTTATTCAAACAGGCAATGTGTGGGATTGAGAACGCTGAACTTGGTGAAAAGGTCTGAAGAATGTGATAATAAGGTAACTCATATGGACAGTGTGTCTGGCGACACGATCTAGTGGTTCAAAGTCTGGCAGTGGACGCAGCAGTGCATCATCTGCATTTTCTGCATGTGTAAAGGAAGAAGCAAAACAAGCAGCTCTGGAAGCCAAGGCAGATATACTTAAGGAACAACAAGCTTTAGCATTAAGGGAGGCACAGCTACAAGCAGAGAAAGAGGAATTGGAAATTAAAACGGTTCGAGCAGTGAGTAATGCTAAAATCAAGATTTATGAAGGATATGACGCCCAGGAAAAAAGCAATGCAATGAAGAAGTACGCTGATGCTGCACATGCACAATACACTCCTGCAGAGAAGGAAAACATCCAAGAAGAAGCAGGATACAGTCATCCACTCAACCCACACATGGATGAAGAACCGCCAGATAGGTCACTTACATTACCTAGGGCTTTGAGCTAGGGCTAAAATACTAAAGGCAGAAAAATCAGGTGCAACATCCATTCGAGTGGGGCATGATGCGATGCAGCTCTTTACTCGTCACAACAGAATTCCCAAAGGTCGCAAACTGGCATAACAAATCATACGAAAAATGTCCACTCTCGTCCCATCTTCGGGGTTATAAGGTTGCCTTCGACTCTGGTTCTGGTTCTCATCCCCTACAGCTGCATCAATTGTCTCCTTTCATTCCTCTTCAAAACCCTAGAATGTGCTGTCTCTACCCAACTATCATCCTATCTCTCTCAAAGCAACCTGCTGGACCCCCTCATCAGTCAGGCTTCAAGGCCGCACTCTCCATGGAGATGGCCCTGAGTCCCTCCATGACGCAAGAGGCTCATCCCTCTCATCTGTGCTCATAGTTCTTGACTTGTCTGCCACGTTTGACTCAGTGAACCACCAGATTTTCCCTCTCCACTCTGGCAGAGCTTGGCATTGCTGGAACTGCGTTATCCTGGTTCACTTCCTACCTGACAGATCACACCTATCAGGTCACATTGGAATGGCTCCCTGTCCAGACCCTGCACCCTTGACACCGGAGTCCCACAAGGCTCACTACTAGGACCCCTTCTGTTCTCCTTATACACTAGATCTCTAGGCCCTGTAATTACATCCCACGGCTTCTCCTATCACTGCTATGCAGACAACACCCAACTGTTCCTTCCCCACCCCTCTGACACCCAAATCACCACACACACCTCTAAATGCCTGGCTGACATCAGCAAATGGACAACAGCCAACCACCTGAAGCTTAACCTAGACAAGACAACACTGAGCTTCTCTTCATGAGCTTCTCTTAGACTTCAGATACTGCTCACAGTCCTGCCACCTGCAGAAGTTTTTGGATGACTCTGCCATTGTGGGTACAGGAGTGTGGTGGACAGTTTCATGGAGTGGTGTGGACTCATGCAACTCAACATTGCTAAGACGAAGGAGTTGGTTGTGGATTTCAGGAAGCAACCGACTCACCCGAAACCAGTCTGCATCAGGGGGACCGAGGTGGACATTGTCGAGGAATACAAGTACATGGGTGTTCACATAGACAATAAAATGGACTGGACTAAAAACACAGAGGCCCTGTACAAGAAAGGTCAGAGTCACCTGTATTTCCTACGGAGACTCAGATCTTTCAACGTCTGCAAAACCATGCTGCAGATGTTCTATCACTCTGTGGTGGCCAGCGTCATCTTCTACGCTGTTGTGTGCTGGGGCAGCAGGGTGAAGGCAGCCGACGCCAACAGACTCAATAAGCTCATCAGGAAAGCGGTTTCTGTCCTGGGAGTGGAATTGGAGTAGAGGTCTCTGAGAGGAGGATGCTGAGTAAACTACTCAGTATTATGGACAACGCCTCCCATCCCCTGCACGCCACACTGGAGTCATACCAGAGCACCTTCAGCCGTAGACTGAGACTACCGAGGTGCACCACAGAACGCCACAGGAGGTCCTTTCTGACTGTGGCCATCAAACTCCTCCCCCCTCTGTGGGAAGGACAGTTGAAACATAAGACAATGAACACTGAGCAATATCATGTGCACCTTTCAACATCATGTGCATTTTTCTCAGTATCACATCATGTGAAATACTGTCAATATCGTTATATGTTATTAATATCATGAATATCAAATTATCTCTAAATATTACCTGCAATACTACCTCTCATCTCCTCTCATCGTGTGCAATAATCCTAATGTCATGTGCAATACCTCTTCTAAATTACCTTTCAACATTATGTGCAATATTCTTAATATTCTTTTTATCATGTGCAATATGTCCTCTTACCATTACTATCATCACAGTTGTATTACACTTCAATTATTGCCAAATTGTTTTCCTGGACTGAATACCTTATCTTACCTATATATTTTTATATTTCACCTATATTTTTATTCTACTAGGACTGTACACTTGTAAATCTGTTATTTTATTTTTATTATTCTTTGTGTCTAATCTTATCTTATCTTTCATGCTGGGGAAAGACTAGATGGAACTTCTTGTCACCATGCACCAATTGCAAGGAACCTTGTGGTACTGGATGACCAGCTGTCCTGCAATGCTGGACAATTTGTTGTAGAGTTGCTCTCTACAACATCCGCAAGATCCGGCCCTTCCTCACACGTGAAGGAGCACAGATCTTGGTCCAAGCACTCGTCCTCACTGCATGCTTTCTCACCGACGGCAGCATTTCTGGGTCCCTGCAGCTAACTCAGCAGTGTGAGGAAGCTTCTGTCCAGGTGTATCACATGCAGAAAAATTAAAGCAAAGGCTCTTGGACAGAAAATGGCAGATTTGCCTTCAGGTAGACTGCTACCAGACAAACCAGCTTTTAACAGTGTAGGTGTGGATTATTTCGGGCCTATAGAGGTTAAGAGAGTTTGCAGCATAGTTAAAAGATACGGTTTACCTGTTTGATGACCCATGGTGTACACCTAGCGGTCTCTCACACACTCGACACACTCTTGCCTAAATGCCCATCGCCGTTTCATGTGCAGAAGAGATCAAGTTTCCATTGTCAGGTCAGAAAACGGCACCAACCTAGTCAGTGCAGACAAAGAATTGTGGGCAGCTATGCATCAGTGGATTCACTCATTTCGGAGGAGTATGGGAGAGGCAAGTGAAATCAGTGAAAATGGTCCTAAAGTCTGTCCTGCGTGAGCAAACAATAGATGACGAATGTCAGACTCTACTAAGTGAAGTCGAGGCCATGCTTAATGACAGACCACTGACGACCTGAACGATCTTGAAGCGGTGACAGCACATTATTTGCTGTTATAAAAGAAACAGCCCTCGCTTCTCCCAGGACTGTTTTAGCAAGGATGACTGCTACTCTCGTCGCAGATAGAAGCAGACTCAGTATCTTGCGGACCTGTTTTTGAAGAGGTGGGTGCGTGAGTACTTACCCATCTTACAGGGGCGCCAAAAATGGCATAAGGTCGCGGAACATCTGTTTCCAGGTCATGTTGTGATGATCCTGGATGACATCGCCCCCCTGAGCTCTTGGCTTCTGGGAATAGTTGTGCAAACTACATCAGGGCCAGTTACATTTAAGTCCTCCTGCTTTATAATTTGGGACCGGAAATGTAAGAGCCACTTGAGCCAATATCTTTATTTGGTAAAATGCTTATGTTATGACGACATGTGACACATATGTTACTTAAGGTCTAATATTATTTAAGTTTATACAGTAGCTAACATATTGTGAATAGTGAACTATGCCAATGCTATGTTTGTATTTGCCATTATTCTGTTATGTCATGTGATAATGGCGTCACCCAGTTTTGTGCGCATGTGTACATAATGAATACAACAGCGTGGTGAAGGGGAAGAAGTCTGTGAAGGAGTGGATCGTTATACGTTTTTGACCGTGTGATAAGAGCATGTAATGGACAATAATACTGTAAAAGTGAATGGAACATCAAGTTGGTAATGGACCGGGCTGAGATGTGAGTTTGGTTCACAGTTACGCTGTTCATGTTCAAATAAACCATTGTTCAAGTTTTCCAGCCTCCTCGTGAGTACATTGGGTCTTCACAAGGAAGTCAGATTTAAGTCAGTGGAACATGAGTCAAAACCAAGATACCTCACAGACTCAGTGGCCCCCTAGAGCATGGTAAAATGGCCACTAAAAACAGTGTTAACTTTGACTGACTTTAGCAGTTATTTTTTGTAAATCCGGGGTCTTGGAAAATTGCCATGAGGGTTAAGGCAACATTACAGTTGTTATTTTTAATTATTGTTTGTGCCCCCGCCCCGCTCCCCCCCCCCAACATTTTAACACCAGCCACCAATGTAGGCTATACAGAAATATAGAAGCCTCATATTTGATAATTTTAGAGGCATGTCTTCTCATTGTCAAGAATTTATACGATCAAACTGGATTTTCATTTCATAACGATGCAATACCATTCAAAGATGATTTACGATAATATTGAATTATGCCCAGCTCCAGGTTATCATTAATCATTATTATTACTAATTAGGCCTAATAATAATAATAATAGTGATAATAAGAATAGGAACATGAGAATGTTGCAGGAAACCACATTGTATTGCCCATCAGAAGACATCTAGGCTTACTGGTTTATGCTAATTCTGTTCACAATCTCTCACTTCCGGAAATAACCTCAGACTTAGCCTATCTGCTGGTGGTTACCTCAGGGTTGTGTGAATAGGTCTCTGTAAAAGATAACTGAACATATTTGGACATCGTTAATAGCAAGTGTTCTTCATATAGGCCTAGTTAGGTGCAAAAGTTAAATATGTACTGTATGTTGTTTTGATTTAGGTGAAATTCAAAATCTGACGGTCTTACTCCAATTATGTATAGCTTTTAGGATATCTTAAACAACATAGAATGCACATCACACGGAGGTGTGATCAGTGTAGGAAATGAACTTATTTGTACAACATTTTTGGACCCAATGCAGTCCTCTGGGGGCATTTTGGATAGTTTCTAGAGCAATTAGTTTTATCAAATGTTGGGTCATACACTATTTTTGATATTGTTTGACAGACAAATATACAATGACTCCAGCGAAAAACAAATTCTGGACGCATTTTCAAATACAGAGTCAAATTCAGTAGTTAAGTCTTAATTTTATGAGGACATTTAAAAGCCCCGGTCATCCCAATTTCATCCCAACCCCTAAGCCCTGTTAATTTTTGACCCTGGGTCTAATTCTGTGATACAGTCTACCAAGATTTGTTTTATTAACTATCCTTATCTCCTTATCTTATATTTACATTGAGGGCATTTGACAGATGCTTTTATCCAAAGTGACTTACAATAAATACATTTGTCGAAAGAGAGATTGTAATATTTCGCTGTGGTACATAAAGACAAGATTAGAAGAGGTTTCAAGCATTCATAATTGCAAGGTTAATAGAACAAGTTTCATAATTGCTAGGTAGCCTGCATAATAGCTGGGATCAGAAGAGCAGAAGTACCATTCTGAATGCTTTACCAACATCTAAGAACATACAACATGTTAAACAATACTAAGTACCATTTGATTAAGTCTACATACCACCCTCTGACTGGGGACCATAGTCATGTGTTCACATGGAGCCACGTCACCCTTAATGTTTTAACTATTCATGTGTTCACATGGAGCCACGTCACCCTTCATGTTTTAACTATTCATGTGTTCACATGGAGCCACGTCACCCTTAATGTTTTAACGAGGCATGTGTTCACATTGATCCATGCCAAGTGCAATCCAGCTTGGATTTCATTTGTGCACAGACAACACACAAATGTAAACCAATTACACTTGAAATGTATGACTTTATGTTATAATACACATACATGATTTGAGGCAGATTTTCATTGCCAAAGCCAACAGTGCAGATTCCACTCCACAGCTCTCGCCACAAATCTCTCCACAGCTCTCCTCGCAGTTCTGTGTATCTGCTGAACCCATTCAATATTTCACACGGTTACAATTGGAGTTGACATGTGCAGCTGCCTGTGTTGTTCTTGTTTGTTGCTTGACTTGCTGCAATATCTTGCTTTATAGTTATAAGCTCTGATTGTGACGTGCATGTGTCTGAGGTGTTAGGCCAAGGGAAAAAAACCCTCAGAATTACTTAAAACTCTGAATGGGAATAATGAGGCAATTAGTTGGACTACAGTGGAAAAAAGTGTGCACCCCCCCCCCCCACCACCACCACCTACACCACCTCTCCTCGGTCTGTGCCCGCTCGGAGTCAGAAGTGAGAAATGTGGCGCGTCCTGCCAAGTGCCTGTGAAGCCTAATTACAGAGAGGGTGCTTGATTTGGCCTCCCTTCCTCCTCATCTGGTGGCCTGCTGGTTAAAACACATTCTGCTTTCTAATTAGGCGCCTGGAAAACTGCACAGCACATTCTTTCTGCATGTCTTCCCCTGTGACGCCTGCCCCTGCTGGTTTTATGTTTGGACAGTAGGTGGAGCTGCTCTACTGTTGACTGTGCAGCAGTAGTTCCACATGCTGAGTTTTAGTAAAACTAGAAACCTTTTCCCGACCCGTTTCTCTAGACAGCGCATTATGCCAGACATGGTTGTTACTGTCAGTTTATCTCAGTGAAGTGTAATTACTGTTAAGTTGATTGACTGTTATTATCATTATTATTTGGTTTAAAGATGCTGATTCACAAAGATATATATCAATTATTTAGTAGTAGGCCTACTGTACACCCCTGCTATTTATTGCAAGTCAGTCATTTTAAGTAGCCTATATGCCACACATAAACAAAGGTGAAATTGAGAGGGGAATACAGGTGTACATACAATTTACACATACACCCATTTATTTGTATATGGACACTTATTTGGTTTTATATGTAGTAAAATAAATACCACCTAACTTACTAACTTAACGAACAGTGGAAAGTAACTAAGTACGTTTATGAAGTACTGTACTTAAGTACAAATTTGAAGCACTTGTACTTGAGGCACTTGTACATTCTCTGCTACTTTACCTCTACTCCATTACATCTCAGTGACAAATATTGTACTTCTTACTCCACTACATTTATCTGACAGCTTCAGTTACTAGTTACTTTGCAGATTAAAATGAACGATAATAATAACAATAATAATAAATACATATTATTTGATCAATAAGGCTTTATTGTTCTCCAGGGGGAAATTCTCAAGCTACCCAGCCTATAGAAAGTAATATAAAATAAGAATACATTCAAATTAGCTTCACATTTACCAGATGCAACATCAAAGCAATGAATGCATTAATGCATAAATAAATATAATCCAATAATATAATATAATACCTATATTATTCTGGAATGGCCTACTTCTACTTTTGGTAAAATTCTTAGTATTTTTCTTCTTCTTCATCTCCTGAATGGCAGGGTGGTCTTGTGTGGCCTGAAGATATACCACAGACTCTTTGTTTATGTTGTTGCTATGGTTCCAGGCCAACAGAGTGCTGTTTGTTTTCCATTTGAGTTTGGTGTGGCCTGTGACCTAATGATGTCCTGAAGTGTCCGGCTCAACAGCCAACTAGTCGTCCTGCTGCTCACCAACAACAATATGCCCGTGTGTCTCTGTTACCTTCATGGGGCTCTTATATAGAACATTTAGTAACGCACCCCCCCACCCACCACCCATCTGTGCGGAAGTAATAAGTAGTAACCGGTGCTCCGATCACTGCACCTGGTGAACCTAATTACATTTCCTTCTCCCCAGACGTCAGCGCTCCTGTTCTGGTGCTGGGCGACTACTTTACCCAACAACAAACAGTCTTCATGCTTGATACTGTGCTGGTTATGTTGAGGCTGCACAACAGCATACATGTGTATGCGGAGTGCTGCCTTTGTGCAAACGTTAGCTTTCTTTGAGTCGTGTTTAAGCCCAACGGCATCATGTTTAACCTCAAACTACACAAGTTTAAACATGACATTCCTGTGAACGTGGCATAGCGCTTTCTGCAGCGTGAAACCTGCCTCTAACGACACATGCCATTGGAAGGGCTTTTCATTTCCTCTGGAGAGGTCCTATCTTAATGAATTACCTGTGCTACAACTCTTTCAGAAAAGCTCCCTACTGCTCAGAGTGCTCATAAACATGTCACCATGATTCTCACCACTCTGCACTTCCCACAGACCGCTCGTAGCCGGGAGGGTCCAGCAGCATAGCTTGTGTCTTGTGGAAACGAGGGAGTGAGGTGAGACTAAATCTAGGGCAATCTGTGCGCGCGCGTGTGTGTGTGTGTGTGTGTGTGTGTGTGTGTGTGTGTGTGTGTGTGTGTGTGTGTGTGTGTGTGTGTGTGTGTGTGTGTGTGTGTGTGTGTGTGTGTGTGTGTGTGTGTGTGTGTGTGTGTGTGTGTGTGTGTGTGTGTGTGTGTGTGGAGAGAGATGTGGAGGAAGAGAGAGGGTTGGGTGGGGGGTGTGAAAGGATAAAGTAGGCGTCACTTCCCCTCTTGCCTTAGGAAGGTTTGTTGTGGGATTAGTCCTGGGTTTCCGGGTGTAGGCTGCCAACGCTACAGCCACGGCTCTAATGAGGGACACTGTTGTTCCTACGCTCCCAAACCCTGCCTACCTGGTGAGTCAGTAGGACCACTCACCATGTGACGCTGCAGGGTACTTTGGCAAACGCTCTTTCTTTTCTCTGTTTTTGTTTTTCCCCTGCCTAAGCCATATATAAGGGCAACAGGGTTTGTTGATCTCAGTGTAGGCAGTGTAGTGAGAACATGCTAGCTATCTATGATCTATATCTTCAATGGGAATGATGGGGAAAAATGGAATGATGGGTAAAAAAGTTAAACGGGTGGTCCACCTGCGTGGACCACCTGTGGGGACCGATTAGACAGCTTCCCATCTCCTTGGAAGACACCTGGTCTATGTTCCCATCGGAAGGCCTCCCAGGGGGGCTGGCGGGGTGGGGTTTCAGTGTTGGTGGTCCCACAGTGTGGAGGTTTGGCCCCCTGTCTCCTCGGCCCCCTCACGCTAGGTGTGTGTGATTTGCAGTGTGTGTGAGTAGATTGATCCACCGCTTCCACTCCTCTGTGCTCATTAGGGAAGCAAGGAATTATTTCTTCTTGTTGGACTCCCTATCGCGCACACACAGACACACACACACACACACACACACACACACACTGCACACACACACACTGCACACACACACACTCCACACGGCAGTGTGTGGGGTTTGGCAGGGGGAACGGTGACATTATTAATGTGTTTTTCTCACGTGTTTCCAGGACTGGAAGCAGGTTGGACAGCAGAGAGCCGTTTGCTGTCCTTCTCACTCTGCCAAAATCCACTATTAATGAAACACTTGCTTGCTTAGGATTGAGGCAGGCCTCCTATGTTCCTCCAAGGCAATGCACTGTGTTAGCCGTGTTAGTAGGTAGAAATACCAGTGCACCACCATACAGTCAGGATTCACATGGTAGCTTTCATTTACTCTGTGTGATGTCAACTACTCTTTAATTAAAAAGGGATTTCTTTTTTTAAGGCAGTCATCAATGAATCCTTTGACTTGTGTGGTTTGTTCTTCATTGTAATGTTTCCCTCTCAGCTGAAACAGTTTGCCCATCTAGTTTCTTGTCTTTTATGGCAGGATTAGACTTCTTCTTTGTTGCTAGCATGCAGTCAGCACTGGGACTTTCCTTTGTGCATGGTTATGCATCTGTAAGTCATTAACACAGTAAGAACCATTTGGTGTGTGTGTGTGTGTGTGTGTGTGTGTGTGTGTGTGTGTGTGTGTGTGTGTGTGTGTGTGTGTGTGTGTGTGTGTGTGTGTGTGTGTGTGTGTGTGTGTGTGTGTGTGTGTGTGTGTGTGTGTGTGCAACATTTAAACATACGTTTTAGAAAGAAATGTCAGTCTGTATAGCTTTCGCTATAGTTAATTCAATTGGTTTTAAAACAACACTTACAATGAAATTAGCTTTAAGGCCAAACCATTATATGCGTGAGGTGAGGCCTGCTATGTGGCTCAGTCATCATCCAAATTTGAACCATACCACAGGTCTAAGTGTATGCCCTGTGTCATGTGGTCACTTTTCATAGAATTTGGAGGTGCAATAAGTGGTTGATAATAATAAGTGTTTTATGTAGGCGTAGCAATATTTTTGTGTGGTGCTACTCAGTAATTGTATTGAAGATTCTGATGCTTTGATACTGTGTAGTGTAGTCATTTCTGTTTTGTTGTTTGAAGATCAATAGCAAACTACAAAAAAAACCTGAAAAGGACCATGGCTTGATACTTATAGGAAACTGTTAAAACTTGGCTTTACATTTTTATTTGGTTTGATAACCTTTTGCAGTTCTTTCCATAGGACAGTTAGACAACATTATTGATCCCTGCTTCTATTTGTAGACCAGCTCTAGGTAACACTGGGTGTATATCCAGGTACGGAGCTTCTCGATTGTAGAACTCTGACGTACAGAACATCTGTACTAGACACATATTTACAATATGGTTGGTATTGTAAAAACACAACAAGCAAAACCATGTCACTGATTCCATGATGACTAATGTCTAGACAAAGCTGCATGACATCGTGTTGGGTCTGGTTGATAGCTGCACAATATCCTTCAACTGCCACTGAAAAGTATTTAATGTATTTTTTAATTGAGGAAACATGTGCCCACCCTCATGTACTTGGGTTGAGTTGAAAGCACAGCACTTTGGTGTTTGGTCGCAGATGCACGGGCGATTTTGACTTGAGCAAAATAGTGGTGCAGTTTCATGACCACAATGGATGCAGTCTTGTGAAGTCTTGTGTTTCCAAGCCCTTGTGTGTCACACCAATACCAATATAGAACCCCCCACTAATTGGACAGTTTGGTTTTTTTCAATGTCGCACAGAAATGCAAGAACACACTATTTCAACTTCTAATACCATGCACAAGGCCTAATGTCTAGTCACAATGAATGATATTAAACAAAATGGTTTGCCTTGCTACCTTCATGTTGCCACTGCCTGATTCAGCTCAAATTTCTCGTTGTTTCTTCATCAGACACAGACCCCCGTCTTCTGGAGAAGCAAGAGCAGCAGCAGCCTACCTATGTGGCCCTGAGCTATATCAACAGGTGAACTTGCACAGACATAAGTAGCACACTTTTAAAACTATTAAGACAGCACCATCTTATTTTGTATGTAGGCCTACAGTAGATGGAAGTATGAGCGTGTTGGCATAGAGTAACTCTTTGAGTATGCAAATCACTACCACAATATCATAAATATTAGTGGAAATTAAAAGGTAATATTTGAAGTATGCGTAGCCTGGAAGTAGAATAGGCCCGTGCTCCGGGATTGGAGATGGGGGATCGAGCCACATCGCCTGGCGGAGGGTGGACCCACCGGCTGGTCCAGGCCCACCAACGAGCTCCGCCACGGCCTAGCTGCCAATCCCCTACACAGCCCACCCAGACAGCCCCGCAGCCCACACCCAGAGACACCTCCGCCAGTCAAGGCAGCAGCCCAGGCCTCGGATCTCCAGGATGGAGGGGGAGGGGAGGTTGGCTGGCCACATTGGGGACAAGCTTGGACGATCCTGGGACACCGTCGGCAAACTAAGGCAGCAGCCCCAGCCTCCGGTCTCCAGGATGGAGGGGGAGGGGTTTACCTGACCACGTTGGGGACGTGAGTGGACGATTCAAGATTCAAGAAGTTTAATTGTCACATACACATACAGGGTGTGCAGTGAAATGAAAAAGTGGCGATGCCCAGCGGAATGTGCAACAGAACAATACAAATATCACCAGTTAGAGTCTGGGGGGGGGGGGGTCAGTACACCACAGGTTAAGTCAGCCACCAGCACACACACTCAGGAGAGTGCTATCATGCTAGCAGGTACCATCTGCTCTGTTCATTTCATTTTACCTGCAGCCTTACAATAAACCGGACATTCACTGTTATGAAGGCTCAGTAAAAACTAGATATAATATTAGTAATATTTATTAATATTCATAAGATACAAATATTAGTGTACCAGTCCCCCCAGCCCTCATATAATTTTCCCATTTAGCTTAGATACGCCCCCTCTCATTCCTTATTGGTTTATTTTATTCCATGTTGATGGATCTTCTGTGTGCAGGACAGGTGTGTCATATTGTGGCGTCCGGTTAAAAATGCGCGAGTTCACCAATGTGCGTCGCGCTGCTGCTGCTACCAGATACATAGTTTATGTATGCTGGCTAGCGTACGGACTAACTACTATCCACAGCTTAATAGACAGATGATAGTTGGTTGTTAGTTATTTGTGTAGTGATTTACTGTAGTAGAGCAGGAAGAGAGCGGTGGATCCGGAGACCGGCAACTGAACGGACTTGGTCGATCACCGGGCTGGTGACTGCCATAGACCGTGTGTGCGTGCGTGGACATCACCGTGTGAATATAGAGCCACCGACGTGGTCAGTCTCCAGCCTTCCCCAGGACAGTCTACGGATTCCTTACTCTCCCTCACGTTGCAAGTACAATCCTCCCGTGTCACCTTCTTCAATATGGACATTCCATTCCCAAACGAGCTGCTCCGACTGGTACCATTGCTTTAAGTTTAGTATAAGATTTAAACTATAATTTATTAATTGTTTGTGTATGTCGTGTGTTCATTGTTTCATGGTTGAGTTTATTAAAGTTTGTTATTTTGCCCCAAGCCTCAATGTAGTGATTGTCCATTTAAATGTTTCTGGTGATGGTGCCCAGGCCCTAATTACGTTAATTAAAGTTAAGTTAAAAGGCAAACCAGGATTTCTACAATAATATAATTTGTAGCTCCGGCTACATTCACCATAATCCTGCCTGTGTCCTTGGAGGAGCCCCGAACTAAGCCACTTCACGTGGCATTATAGTAGGAGGCTGGGTTCGGATGGAGATCCAAACGCTGAGACGAGGCCAACTCCGTAGCCCCAAAGACGTCCAAATCCTTATTAATACGAATTATCCTTTGTTATGCCACTGGGCGATCTTTTGATTTTCTTTTGTTAATAAAGCCGCATCGCATCAGCCCAACTACTGTCTCTCCCTTCCGGTCAAGAAATTGATCTAAGCCACGAAGCGTGGCATTGTGGCAGAGGTTGCTACAGCCCGGTTACGGTCTTTTGTTAACTGTGTTTTTAAAAAGGCCCTGGGCCTATCCCAGTGGACTAGGGTTGTAAAGATTAGTATAGCAACAAGCCAGGGTACAACAAGGGGTCTACCACTTTCCCTGCTTACACAAACACGTCTTGATGTGGTATCCACTTAATCTGTTAATTCCACTTTTGTTTTAACTGTGTGTGAACATTTCATTTTAACAGTGTACATTTATTAACGATTTAACTATCCATTATAAAGACAAAACAGCAACGTTGGATCTTAGATATTTCTTTCTGGGTTCAGATCTAATGATACATTAACTCCAAGCACATGGTGTGGTAGTAGCAAACCTCCTGCGAGCTTCGTAAGTATTTAGTCATTTAGTACTTAGACACTTTTACCCAAAGCGACTTACTAATACTAATAACCCAATAAAAATGAGGGACCCAAGGACACTTTACACATTGCAGACAAAATAATATACAACACGTGGTATGGCAAGCTTGATGGCAATTCATAAATCATAGCAGACGTCATGCCGTTGTGTCACAATATGTGTGGTTGAGGTGGGATTCCAGCTGCACACAACCACTGAGCCACACGGTCGTACACATGGACAGCTCAGACTGTATGTCGAGAAGGGACGAGTCTGGGTGAGCTTGGTGAGAATGGTGAGATGGCACTGGTATGTCATAAAAGCATGTTCCATATCAAAATCATCATCAACCATGTCTCCAAGACAAACTAAGGCAAAATGCATTTCATGCCATTTCTGAAGAAATATTTGCTAATACCCACAAATACAATAGTGTTATACAGATTTTGTAGGACCCCTAATGATAGTAAAGTGCCAAAAATTAACTAGCGTAAACAGCTACGTTGTCTATTGTTTGGGGTGATGTGCTGCCAGGGCTTGGAACCCCGGGAAACTGGCAGCTGACTTTTGCACTTACTGCGATTATTGTAGATGAAACCATGTTGGGTAAAAACAGGTAAAGGTTCGGCACCTTAGCTCAAGGGTGGTCCCAGGTAGACCCCCATTTTGGGGGTCGAACCCACATGCTTTTGAGCTTGGAGTCAAACATCCTAAGGGCTTGTTCACACTGTCCGTCTTTTTTTGTTTTGGTTTACAAATAGGCAGCGCCTTTTTACATTAAACCCTCTGGGAATGCCACAAGGTGGCCACCTTTTTAAAAAGCGCTGGCAGTGAGTTTATTATTGCCAAGTGGAGCGCTTTCAAAACTCTACTAAACTTTGAGAAATGTGCATATGATTTTTATCAGCTGACCAATAAGGAGTCGAAGAAGATGTGGGGTGATGTAGATGGCCACATTGACAACAATAGAAACAACATCAATATGAAGAAAAGTTGCTTCCTTTCCCGTGACAAACTATGAGATGTCAAGTAAAAAGTACCACAAATATCGACCACAGAGAAGCCAACGCATTCAACTGAGGCAATGTTGGATGCGATGGAAAGTTATCATGGAGAGACAGAGAACTGGCTCTTGAGGACAGACTGGAGGAGAGATGCCAAAAGGAGGTTGAAATCTCACAGGCTTCACTCTCATCTCTCCGCTACTGGGCAGGTTCATGACGGAGGCGGCGGACACGAGCAGCAGCCTGTGAGGAAGAAGCCCCAGCCCAAAGCTGTCCATCTCCTTGAGCAGCGGTGGGGGGGGAGGCGGCCTCTCCCGGAAACAGCCTCAACACTCCGCCCCCCCGGCACGCCAGCGGCAGTCTCACCCCACCGGTCACCCCACCTATCACCCCCTCCTCCTCCTTCCGCAGCAGTACCCCTACAGTGACATTCCTCTCTCTCTCTCTCTCTCTCTCTCTCTCTCTCTCTCTCTCTCTCTCTCTCGTCTCTCTCTCTCTCTCTCTCTCTCTCACCTGTCAAAGTGTCAGCCTTAGGGTGGTTGACTGATTTTGTGGTATTTCATGTTGTAATGCAAACACAATGTATACTAAATTAGATCTGTTGAAGGTTGACTTGGTAGTGAAGTACGACATAGGCCAATTAAATATGATGGGAATCTCATGAGTGCCGTAGGAGTACATTTTTCCATGTATATATTTGAGTAAGCATATATTTAGTGGTATGTCTTGTCTATTTGGACTTTAGCGGTTTGTAGGTCACACATACCCTAGAAGAGAGATTTCTTCGCGAGACACTCATTAAGCAATTCCTGTTGATCCAACCTAAACCAATCACATCGTGTATCTGATAATGGCGGGCCAGAAGCGGCTAAACAGATGACGACAGCGCTGCGACGAATCAGTCCGGAATCAGTCAGTAAAACAGTAAACAAACAATCTATCGAAAATGTTGACTGAGATATCTGCGACAAAACCAACTATCTTCATATTTCTGCTTGCAAAACGGCAAAAGTCGTTAGTGGCTCCATTTCCATTAAGCTACATTTACGTCTCTCTGTCAAACTATTCTCCACAACAAACTTGTTCCGTCGCTCTGGATAGTCACCCCGTGATTCTTCTGATTGGTCGTAGTGTTATCCAATGCCGTGCAGTGATATTTTCAAACGCATGCTTTGGTGCCGCCCCTCGAGTTGGGCCATTTCATTGCTCATTACCAGACCTCCAGCTTTCTAGATGTGGGTCTTGGATTTCCAGGCTAGGTCACACACATTTATTTAGTAACCTTATTTATTTACTGTTAAAAAAATTATTTCACCCACTGTTCCGCAGGACCTCTAAGGAATAGGGCTCATTCTTTCCCACAATGAAACAGTTTCTCTCTAACCCCAGGCTTGGCCAAAGGAAGTACAAAACATGGGAACACAGACCAAAGCCAAGTAAAAAAGAAATATTATCAGCAGTGTGATCTGCTGCCTGTTTTCTCATGTAGCGACTCGCTCATTGACTCACTCTTTGGCTGGGTCTGCACACCCAATTTTCTCACTCTCTCACTCCTGGCGTCCACACACACTTGCCAACACACCCCCGCCCCCACGCATACAGGTAAGCGAATGTGACGAGGAGGAAATGGACTATGAGGACTCTGACAGCGATGATGTTCCTGGACCATGGGAGAGTGCCATCAGCTCTGAGGCCATCTCAGATCCATGTGTATGAACGGGGTTGACAGAAGCCCTTCGCCTGCCCGTGCTGGGCTGCCAAGAAAGAATACAAGGTACAACATACACTCTCTCACTATCTTTCACACCATCTTTCAATGCAAATCCAAGAAGAGATACAAAGTACAAACACTCACTATCTAGCTCCATCATCTTTCATGCAAAGCCTCGCCTGTTCAAAGAGTCCATACCTCCGGATCCCTTCCAAAAGTCCCTTTTGGCAAATTTCACCACGCCGAGTTGAGACAAAAATAGACACCATGCTGTTCTGAGTGGGAAACGGGGGTTGTTAAGCATTACAGCGTTGTC
>PIJE02003527.1:20000-24754 GCA_002895965.2 Coryphaenoides rupestris | reverse complement strand
CCCCCCATCGTCACCTTGCTGCGTTTCTTCCTCCTCCTCCTCTTCTCCTCCTCCTCCTCTCACCTCCTCCTCTCTTTCCTCCTCTCTCCCTCTCCTCCTCCTTCTCCTCCTCCTCCTCCTCCTCCTCCTCCTCTTCCTCGCCCTCCATGCCCCAGCGTGGGTGACTGGTGGCTGGTGGCTGGTGGCTGGTGGCTGGCAGGAGAGACCCATGTGTGAGGCTGCATGGGTCCTCTCTCTCTCTCTCTGTCTCTGTGGTGGTGGTGGTAGTCGTGCCCTGGCACTGGCACTGGCACTGGCACTGGCACTGTGGTTGGCAGCGCCGCACTGCAGATGTCCCGGGGCAGGACAGCGGGACAATGGATTGTTCTCACTGTTTCACACATTAACACACCGACAGCGGACCCCTCGTCTGAACAGCAGTTAGATTCCCCGCCAAGAAAACCCACACGGTTCCCAGTACCAGTGACCACTATTTAGGAAATTAGCAGATTCATCCCAAAGCTGCTGCTCCTCTCTACTGGTTACCAATTATTGCAATTATTGAGTATTGCTGCGTCACTTTACTTTGCTTTTCACCGTACTTCTTAGGTACTACAGTACTAATTGTTCAGAGTTGTTTTAGTATTTATGTTTATGAGAATACTGCTTAGAAGATACTTTTTGCCGTACTTATTAGGTCCTTATTATCAGGACCTTGGGGATCACAACCCGATGCCTTTTGAAATGGGAGACCCTCACCGGCACGATGCTGTGTTTAATGGTAACCAGTTCGAGTCAAAGTGTAATCACTGTGTGTGTCTCTTTGTTGTTCCAGAGGAGGGGTGCCTGCCCTACAGCAAGCCCTCCTTCCCGTCCCCCGGGGCCCACAGCTCGTCCTCCGGCACCGCCTCGTCCAAGGGCTCCACGGGGCCCCGCAAGGGCGAGGGCCCCCGGCAGCCGCAGCAGTGGACGGCCACGGAGCACGCGGAGTTCCTGGGCGCCAACGGAGGGCAGGGGCAGTACTCCGGCGACTTATGTGAGTGGTCTGGACTAATTGGTCGACTTGGCTGGCTGGCTGGCCCTTTGGTCCGTCTGTCTGTCTGACTGGCTGTTGGTTAGTCTGTCTGTCTGGCTGTTTGTCTATCTATGTATCTATCTATCTATCTATCTATCTGTCTATCTGTCTATCTGTCTATCTATCTATCTGTCTATCTATCTATCTATCTGTCTATCTGTCTATCTATCTATCTATCTGTCTATCTATCTATCTATCTATCTGTCTGTCTGTCTGTCTGTCTGTCTGTCTGTCTGTCTGTCTGTCTGTCTGTCTTCTGTGCATGGCTGTGTCCAGGCCAGGGCTGATGTGCTTGGATAGAATGAGGGGCTCTCTCTCCCCCCACCCTCCACCTCCACCCTCCACCTCCACCCTCCTCAGCCTGGTTCTCCAGCTCTGCACCGCAGCTCTCTGCCTGCAGGCTCTGCACCACAGCTCTCTGGCTGCAGGCTCTGCACCGCAGCTCTCTGGCTGCAGGCTCTACACCGCAGCTCTCTGGCTGCAGGCTCTACACTCTCTGGCTGCAGGCTCTACACTCTCTGGCTGCAGGCTCTGCACTCTCTGCTCGCTTCCCTGCGGTGTGACACGAGCGGTGCCCGGGTTATATATATATAACGAGACCCGGGAGGATCTATCGTCTATCGGCCTTCTTTACACGGGTTTGCTGACTTCGATGTCTTTACCTTGATGTTCCCGGCGATGGTGTTCTTTGGGCGCTTTTATTAATTCATGAAACTCGCCCCTTTTTTTCCCATCCGCGCGCTTTAATTCGCTCCACTTTTATCCGACCCTGTCGTCACCACAACCAGCGTATGTGTGGCTCACCTGTGTCTCCCCCTCCCCCCCCGATCTCCCCCCTCTCTCTCTCCCTGCAGGTAAGGGCTTGCCGTCTCACCGGGCGCGGCCCAGCAGTCCCTTCTCGACGGACGGCAGCACGGTGGGAACACACAGCCTGGGTCACCAGAGGGCGCCGCGGCCCACCCGGAAGCCACGCGCCCCGGGCACCACGCCCCACAGGAGGGACCCCGCCGCAGATGGTGAGCTCCCACCATCACACCACCACCCACTCCCACCACCAACCACCACCACCCACCACCACCCCTGGGACACATGTGATGAATTTAATATCGCCGGTGACAGCTGTTGTTGGTTGTTGGTTGTTTGTTTGTTTCGTATTCTTGGTTTTAAAACGTTGGAAATGGTTTAGAATGCAGACTTTTGGGGGGGATTTAGTTCATATGTTGAAATGAAGTTGATTTATAGTGTGCATGAAATACTGTTCTGCGTATATATACGTATATATGTACTATATACAGTATATGTATATTAGACTTGTGTGTAGCGATGCACCGAGACCAATGTGTTGCATGTAAATACGTTAATAAACAGATTCTGACTTATCTGCATGCTAACTATGATGAGCACACCAAGTGAATATTGTCCACACTATTGCGTGACATTAATGCACATTAACATTAACATTAACGCAAACCGTTAAGTTGTACCTTTTAATTCCTTATTTTGTATTTAGAATTAGAATTTTTGGGGGGAATTTCTATATTGCTTTCTGTTTAATGTTCAATGTTATGCACCAACTTCACAAAAAGCACTTCCTTGTTTGTAAACGAAGGCAATAAACCTGATTCTGATTCTGATTCTGATTCTGATTCTGACGTAAAACAAACATCTTACACATCATGACCCGTTTCCTCCATGCAGACCTCCCGCCGCCGCCGGAGCCGCCTCCCTCCATCCCGCAGGGCCCCGGCCGTATCCAGGGGGCCCGCAGCGTGGGCAGCGTGGGGGGGCTCCCCCGGCGAGCGGAAGGCCTCGTCCTGGAGCGGCAGCCCATGTCGGGGCCCCCCGGCCGGCCACGAGGAGCTGAAGGCCCGCGCCACCCTGGACCACCAAAACACCACCACCACCACCAACCAACCACAGCAACAACAACAACAACAACACACAACAACACCAACAGCACCACCACCCAGGCGCCAGCCCCAGGAGCGGCTGGGCGGCTCCATGGAGCGGGCGGAAGACGGAACGCCGGGGACACAAAACAGGTATGGAGGAGAGGACGAGGAGGAGGAGGCACAGTGGAGCCCTGGTTCTTCAGGGGTGGAGGAACATTACTAGCTGGTAGGTCTCAACTCAGGCGGCGGCGGCGGCTCCCATTGTTCTCCTCAAGGTTCTCGACGTCTGAGAAACTTGGGGATGGAACACAGAAGAGAGAGGAGGAGAGAGGAGGAGGACGAGGAAGATGCTCTTGGACCAGAACAAGGCTCTACTGCGGGCGTATTAACTCCCTTTGTCTGGAGAAAGCCACAGCAAAGAAGCTAAACTCTTGGCAGCTTGTGAGCGGGTTCCCGGGCCCAAGAGAGCCACACTGGTCAAGTGGTAAAAAAAAGCTGCTCCGCTGCCCGGCGCAAATGTGCTAACTTCTGCTATTAACTCGCAAAAACAACAAAATAAAATCCCACTCTTCTCACTTTCCTCACTTGACGACGCGATCCGTTCTCCGCGGTCCCTGTAACGATTAAATGTCTACAGAACCCCAGAGCTTAGTCTGTGCAGACTGTCGACAACAACAACAAAACAACAACAACAAACACGACAGCAAGTGTAGTGTAGTGTGTTGGTGCCGAGGACAGCGTCTCACTCATCTGATCTCTCCGGTGGTGGTGGTGGTGGGTGGTGGTGGTGGTGGTGGTTGGTGGAGAGATATCGCCGCACGCTGAGCCCAGACTCTGGCTCCCGTGAACAGATTGCACTGTCTGCCACTCCCGCTGGGGCTTCCAGAACAATCCCACCCCACCCCCTCTCTCTCTCTCATTCCCCCCCCCCACTGCTCCGGCCAATCAGACGCCTGCTCTGCTCCGGGTAAGCAGGAGGGCCTGGGCGTCGAAGATAACCACGCTAATCGCTCAGATTTTTCTTTCTTTCTCTCACACAAACAGCCACGCTGCAAAGCAAACGCAGACCATGCTGTCCATCTGTGGGCACTTGTGTGTGTGTCTGTGTGTGTTGTCTGTGTGTGCACGTGTGTTGTCTTGTGTGTGGCCACATGTGGTGTGTGTGTGTGTGCACGTGTGTGTGTGCCACTTAGAAAGCCACCCTCAGACACAGGGGAGAGTACATGCAAGCCGAGAAATACATACAGTACAGTACGTAATGCACAACTGAATGAATGCATTTGTTTTTCGGTGTGTGTGTGTGTGTGTGTGTGTGTGTGTGTGTGTGTGTGTGCTGTGTGTGCGTGTGCCTGTGTGTGTGTGGTGTGTGTGTGTATGTAGGTAGGTACGTGCGCGTTGCAGGTGTGTGTGCACATGTCTGAGAACATGTCTGTGCACTTGTCTCTGGCATGTCTGCGTGTGTGTGTGTGTGTGTGTGTGTGTGATCTCTCCACTGCGCTGAGTGTGGTGTGTGTGTGTGTGTGTGTGTGTGTGTCTGTGTGATCATTAGCATTTGGCCACTAATGTGTCGGGCACCACCTGAGACTGGAAGCCAGACAGGCAGACAGACAGACCAGCGCAGACAGGCAGACAGACAGATGCATCATCAGCAGAATCAAACAGCCACCAGTCAACTCCCCTCACAACATCCACCCTGAGATGCCCAGAAGAGCCCCTCCCCCTTACACACACCCTCCCACCCTCCACCCTCCACCTCCGCAGGTCAGGGAGACGGTGGGGGGGGGGGGGCTCCATTACAGTCATTAGCC
>PIJE02003527.1:0-15000 GCA_002895965.2 Coryphaenoides rupestris | reverse complement strand
TTCGGTTACGTCGCTGCAAAAACAATCCCCTTCCTGGTCACGTCCGATAACTGTTGTCCGCACATTTTGATTTGTTGACGGTTCGCTTTTTGGTTTTTTGGTTTTTTGATTCTGAGTTAATCGTGCTGGACGGGTCCATCCAACTTAAAAAACAAGATGTCAGTGACAGAACATACCAAATTAATATTGATATTTCCAGCGTCAAAGCGTTTTTAGTGTCCTCTTTAATACTCATGTTCTGGTTTTTTTGTTATTTTCTTTTTCTTTGGAATCACAGTGTTGTTGTTTTTTGTATTTATTAAAATGATAATAAAGGTATATTGTGAAATATGCATAAAGATTTGTGGGAATATAAAAATGTATTTTTTTTTTTTGTTCCTTGTAAAAGCGTGTTATGTGAGTAAAGAGTTTGGGATTCCTCGACGGCCCTCGATGGCTTGGCGACCGGGAAAAGTTTTCCAGAAAGTTTTCCAGAAAGTCACTCTTTGTCCTGCATGTTTACCACGCTGCTTTTTCCTTCATGTCCAAAAACGAAACTAAACCGACCTAAACATCCTTTTCCGGAACACAAGGAGCAAAAAAAAAAAAAAGTTTGCTTGACGAGACAACAAAAAAAAACTTTGATTTTGGCAAGGATGGAAAATTACTTTGGCCTTTCTGGCTCTCTCTCTCTCTCTCTCTCTTTCATTTTCTCATTCTTACTCTCTTCCTCATCTCTCTTTCGTTCTCTCTCCCTCTCTCTCTCCTCTCATCTCTCTCTCTCTCTCTTCTCTCTCTCTCTCTCTCTCTCTCTCTCTGTCGTTCCTTCGTTCTCAATATCGTTGGTTCTTTGTCGCCTATCTGTGTGTTCGCCTTTTTTTTGCTAAAAAAGTGGATTAAAAAAAAAGAATGAAAAAAATTTCAAGTTCAAGTTGTCGGGTCGCGTCTTTCTGTACAGTGAAGGGACGAGGAGGGGGCGGCGGCAGGCGGCCGGCGGCGGTGGCGACGGCGCCGACGCCATTTCTACACGCGACTCTTTTCTTTCTGTGAAGCGGAACAACTTTACTGTACTCACTTTGCATCTGTCCTTGTCCAAGAGAAAACAAAGAGTGGATCGAGAAAAATAAAACTTTTACAGTTGTCATTCCTCCATGTCCTGTAAGATAAAGTCATGTTCCTTTTCTTTTCTTTCTTGTACCTGGATCACTATCAAATAAAAAAATATTTTTGAAAAATTACAAAAGAAAACGCCTCACGCCTCACTGTGACGCAAGAAAGGAGAAATTGAACGGTTTTCCTCAAAGCCCTCATTACAGTACAAGCACACCTTTTTATAAAATGAAATGTTTATGTATTCTTCCCACAATCATCTCCATTGTTGGACGGATAGATAATATCAACCGCGGCGTGTTTCGTTATAATTCGAGCGCTCATTGGATTAATAGATAACAGAACAGAACAGCGGAACCCTGCCTCTCTCTCCCGTCGCGTTTACATTCTCTCATCTTATAATTCTATAATTATAATTCGGCGCTCCGATCGGTGTTCTCTCTACGTAGCGTGTGTGTGTGTGTGTGTGTGTCTCTCTCTCTCTCAGTGTGTGTGTGTGTGTGTGTGTGTGTGTGTGTGTGTGTGTGTGTGCGTGTGTGTGTGTGTTGTGTTGTGTGTGTGACGAGTGTGTGTGTGTGTGTGACGAGTGTGTGGTGTGTGTGTGTGTGTGTGTGTGTGTGTGTGTGTGGGTGGCGGGGGTGTGTTATTTGTCAATGTTGTGAATGACTCAACTGTGCTTTTATGTCGAACCAATCTCCAGCGCTGTTGCTTCTCCTCGAGCGTTTGGCTTCAAACACAGAAACCGGTAATCTCCCGATCACTGAACGATTCCGCCGCTTTCATGCCGCTTTCACACGGCGGAAAGCCGGCGAAAATAACTTGGAAGGGAATTTCTTTTTTGGAATATTCTTTTTTCAAAAAGAGCAGATTACAAAAACAAAGCACGGCGTTGGGAACCGGCTCAACGTCGTGTATAAACACATCGTTTTCATGTCGTCGGTTTTGGAAGTTTATTTTCCGAGCTTGTTTTCCCCGAGCCTCCCAGCTTAGCGAATATTAAAATGTTATTTCTACGAATGCAAGTGGGTATTTATTTGTTGTAATGCCGTTTTCCGGTAAACAATTCTTTGCGAGGACTTACTTACGATCCGTTACTCTGTTGGCATGGAAACCACGGACGACGGGAAGCGAAGCAGGGGGGCCAAACGGCACGGAGCGCGCGCGCAAACGCAGGGGGCAGCCACGCACACAAGAACCGCAGAAGACGCGAGGGCCCAAGGAGCCCGCGGGAGGGAGCGGGGGCGGGGCACCGCGACGGGCGGCCCGACCGGGGGGAGGGGGGGGGGAGGGCAGGCGAGAGGAGGGCACAAGGCAGGGCACAAGAGGCGCGGGGGGGGCGAAGCGGGAAACAGGAAAAGGGGAGGGGGCGGCACAACGGGCAGGGAAACGGGGAGCCGACCGGACCAAGGCGGGGGGGGCAGGAGGACAGCAGAAGACAGGGGGGCAACAGCGGGGGAGGCAGCAAACACCAAGCGGGGAGGCGCGAGAGGCAGGGAGGGCCAAACGGCACGGAGCGCGCGCGCAAACGCAGGGGGCAGCCACGCACACAAGAACCGCAGAAGACGCGAGGGCCCAAGGAGCCCGCGGGAGGGAGCGGGGGCGGGGGCACCGCGACGGGCGGCCCGACCGGGGGGAGGGGGGGGGAGGGCAGGCGAGAGGAGGGCACAAGGCAGGGGCACAAGAGGCGCGGGGGGGGCGAAGCGGGGAAACAGGAAAAGGGGAGGGGGCGGCACAACGGGCAGGGAAACGGGGAGCCGACCGGACCAAGGCGGGGGGGGCAGGAGGACAGCAGAAGACAGGGGGGCAACAGCGGGGGAGGCAGCAAACACCAAGCGGGGAGGCGCGAGAGGCAGGGAGGGCCAAACGGCACGGAGCGCGCGCGCAAACGCAGGGGGCAGCCACGCACACAAGAACCGCAGAAGACGCGAGGGCCCAAGGAGCCCGCGGGAGGGAGCGGGGGCGGGGGCACCGCGACGGGCGGCCCGACCGGGGGGAGGGGGGGGGAGGGCAGGCGAGAGGAGGGCACAAGGCAGGGGCACAAGAGGCGCGGGGGGGGCGAAGCGGGGAAACAGGAAAAGGGGAGGGGGCGGCACAACGGGCAGGGAAACGGGGAGCCGACCGGACCAAGGCGGGGGGGGCAGGAGGACAGCAGAAGACAGGGGGGCAACAGCGGGGGAGGCAGCAAACACCAAGCGGGGAGGCGCGAGAGGCAGGGAGGGCCAAACGGCACGGAGCGCGCGCGCAAACGCAGGGGGCAGCCACGCACACAAGAACCGCAGAAGACGCGAGGGCCCAAGGAGCCCGCGGGAGGGAGCGGGGGCGGGGGCACCGCGACGGGCGGCCCGACCGGGGGGAGGGGGGGGGAGGGCAGGCGAGAGGAGGGCACAAGGCAGGGGCACAAGAGGCGCGGGGGGGGCGAAGCGGGGAAACAGGAAAAGGGGAGGGGGCGGCACAACGGGCAGGGAAACGGGGAGCCGACCGGACCAAGGCGGGGGGGGCAGGAGGACAGCAGAAGACAGGGGGCAACAGCGGGGGAGGCAGCAAACACCAAGCGGGGAGGCGCGAGAGGCAGGGAGGGCCAAACGGCACGGAGCGCGCGCGCAAACGCAGGGGGCAGCCACGCACACAAGAACCGCAGAAGACGCGAGGGCCCAAGGAGCCCGCGGGAGGGAGCGGGGGCGGGGGCACCGCGACGGGCGGCCCGACCGGGGGGAGGGGGGGGGAGGGCAGGCGAGAGGAGGGCACAAGGCAGGGGCACAAGAGGCGCGGGGGGGGGCGAAGCGGGGAAACAGGAAAAGGGGAGGGGGCGGCACAACGGGCAGGGAAACGGGGAGCCGACCGGACCAAGGCGGGGGGGGCAGGAGGACAGCAGAAGACAGGGGGGCAACAGCGGGGGAGGCAGCAAACACCAAGCGGGGAGGCGCGAGAGGCAGGGAGGGCCAAACGGCACGGAGCGCGCGCGCAAACGCAGGGGGCAGCCACGCACACAAGAACCGCAGAAGACGCGAGGGCCCAAGGAGCCCGCGGGAGGGAGCGGGGGCGGGGGCACCGCGACGGGCGGCCCGACCGGGGGGAGGGGGGGGGAGGGCAGGCGAGAGGAGGGCACAAGGCAGGGGCACAAGAGGCGCGGGGGGGGGCGAAGCGGGGAAACAGGAAAAGGGGAGGGGGCGGCACAACGGGCAGGGAAACGGGGAGCCGACCGGACCAAGGCGGGGGGGGCAGGAGGACAGCAGAAGACAGGGGGGCAACAGCGGGGGAGGCAGCAAACACCAAGCGGGGAGGCGCGAGAGGCAGGGAGGGCCAAACGGCACGGAGCGCGCGCGCAAACGCAGGGGGCAGCCACGCACACAAGAACCGCAGAAGACGCGAGGGCCCAAGGAGCCCGCGGGAGGGAGCGGGGGCGGGGGCACCGCGACGGGCGGCCCGACCGGGGGGAGGGGGGGGAGGCAGGCGAGAGGAGGGCACAAGGCAGGGGCACAAGAGGCGCGGGGGGGGGCGAAGCGGGGAAACAGGAAAAGGGGAGGGGGCGGCACAACGGGCAGGGAACGGGGAGCCGACCGGCCAAGGCGGGGGGGGCAGGAGGACAGCAGAAGACAGGGGGCAACAGCGGGGGAGGCAGCAAACACCAAGCGGGGAGGCGCGAGAGGCAGGGAGGGCCAAACGGCACGGAGCGCGCGCGCAACGCAGGGGGCAGCCACGCACACAAGACCGCAGAAGACGCGAGGGCCCAAGGAGCCCGCGGGAGGGAGCGGGGGCGGGGGGCACCGCGACGGGCGGCCCGACCGGGGGGGAGGGGGGGGAGGGCAGGCGAGAGGAGGGCACAAGGCAGGGGCACAAGAGGCGCGGGGGGGGGCGAAGCGGGGAAACAGGAAAAGGGGATGGGGGCGGCACAACGGGCAGGGAAACGGGGAGCCGACCGGACCAAGGCGGGGGGGCAGGAGGACAGCAGAAGGACAGGGGGGCAACAGCGGGGAGGCAGCAAACACAAGCGGGGAGGCGCGAGAGGCAGGGAGGGCCAAACGGCACGGAGCGCGCGCGCAAACGCAGGGGGCAGCCACGCACACAAGAACCGCAGAAGACGCGAGGGCCCAAGGAGCCCGCGGGAGGGAGCGGGGGCGGGGGCACCGCGACGGGCGGCCCGACCGGGGGGAGGGGGGGAGGGCAGGCGAGAGGAGGGCACAAGGCAGGGGCACAAGAGCGCGGGGGGGGCGAAGCGGGGAAACAGGAAAAGGGGAGGCGGCGGCACAACGGGCAGGGAAACGGGAGCCGACCGGACCAAGGCGGGGGGGCAGGAGGACAGCAGAAGACAGGGGGGCAACAGCGGGGGAGGCAGCAAACACCAAGCGGGGAGGCGCGAGAGGCAGGGAGGGCCAAACGGCACGGAGCGCGCGCGCAAACGCAGGGGGCAGCCACGCACACAAGAACCGCAGAAGACGCGAGGGCCCAAGGAGCCCGCGGGAGGGAGCGGGGGCGGGGGCACCGCGACGGGCGGCCCGACCGGGGGGAGGGGGGGGAGGGCAGGCGAGAGGAGGGCACAAGGCAGGGGCACAAGAGGCGCGGGGGGGGGCGAAGCGGGGAAACAGGAAAAGGGGAGGGGGCGGCACAACGGGCAGGGAAACGGGGAGCCGACCGGACCAAGGCGGGGGGGGCAGGAGGACAGCAGAAGACAGGGGGGCAACAGCGGGGGAGGCAGCAAACACCAAGCGGGGAGGCGCGAGAGGCAGGGAGGGCCAAACGGCACGGAGCGCGCGCGCAAACGCAGGGGCAGCCACGCACACAAGAACCGCAGAAGACGCGAGGGCCCAAGGAGCCCGCGGGAGGGAGCGGGGGCGGGGGCACCGCGACGGGCGGCCCGACCGGGGGGAGGGGGGGGGAGGGCAGGCGAGAGGAGGGCACAAGGCAGGGGCACAAGAGGCGCGGGGGGGGCGAAGCGGGGAAACAGGAAAAGGGGAGGGGGCGGCACAACGGGCAGGGAAACGGGGAGCCGACCGGACCAAGGCGGGGGGGGCAGGAGGACAGCAGAAGACAGGGGGGCAACAGCGGGGGAGGCAGCAAACACCAAGCGGGGAGGCGCGAGAGGCAGGGAGGGCCAAACGGCACGGAGCGCGCGCGCAAACGCAGGGGGCAGCCACGCACACAAGAACCGCAGAAGACGCGAGGGCCCAAGGAGCCCGCGGGAGGGAGCGGGGGCGGGGGCACCGCGACGGGCGGCCCGACCGGGGGGAGGGGGGGGGAGGGCAGGCGAGAGGAGGGCACAAGGCAGGGGCACAAGAGGCGCGGGGGGGGCGAAGCGGGGAAACAGGAAAAGGGGAGGGGGCGGCACAACGGGCAGGGAAACGGGGAGCCGACCGGACCAAGGCGGGGGGGGCAGGAGGACAGCAGAAGACAGGGGGGCAACAGCGGGGAGGCAGCAAACACCAAGCGGGGAGGCGCGAGAGGCAGGAGGGCCAAAACGGCACGGAGCGCGCGCGCAAACGCAGGGGGCAGCCACGCACACAAGAACCGAGAAGACGCGAGGGCCCAAGGAGCCCGCGGAGGAGCGGGGGCGGGGGCACCGCGACGGGCGGCCCGACCGGGGGGAGGGGGGGGGAGGGCAGGCGAGAGGAGGGCACAAGGCAGGGGCACAAGAGGCGCGGGGGGGCGAAGCGGGAAACAGGAAAAGGGAGGGGGCGGCACAACGGGCAGGGAAACGGGGAGCCGACCGGACAATGGCGGGGGGGGCAGGAGGACAGCAGAAGACAGGGGGGCAACAGCGGGGAGCAGCAAACACCAAGCGGGGAGGCGCGAGAGGCAGGGAGGGCCAAACGGCACGGAGCGCGCGCGCAAACGCAGGGGCAGCCACGCACACAAGAGAACCAGAAGAGCAGGGCCCAAGGAGAGACAGGGCCAGGGGGGGACCCAGCCCCAGTGGCCGCGCGCGACGAAACGCGGGGGGGGGAGGCCGAAACCGAGGGGGCCCCACGGGCGGAGGAGGGACGCAGGCCCACACAAGCAGGGGGAAGGGCGGAGAAACGGGGCCAGGAAAGGGGGGAAGACCCAGCACCGGGGACGGGGGAACCGCGGAGAAACACACAAGCGCCGAGGGGGAAAAGGAAGGGGGAACGACGCGCGAAGGCAAGAACCCCCCAACGCCAAAACGGGAGGGAAGCAAGGAGAGGGGCACCAGCACAAGAGACAGACAGAGGGAGCAGGGGGCAAGAGCGGCGGAGGAGGGAGGGGGGCGGGGCGGCAAAAGGCGGGGGAGCGCGAGAGAAGGGCAGGGGGACAGCCAGGCCGCGCGCGACGAAACGCGGGGGGGGAGGCCGAAACCGAGGGGCCCCACGGGCGGAGGAGGGACGCAGGCCCACACAAGCAGGGGGAAGGGCGGAGAAACGGGCCAGGAAAGGGGGAAGACCCAGCACCGGGGACGGGGGAACCGCGGAGAAACACACAAGCGCCGAGGGGGAAAAGGAAGGGGGAACGACGCGCGAAGGCAAGAACCCCCCAACGCCAAAACGGGAGGGAAGCAAGGAGAGGGGCACCAGCACAAGAGACAGACAGAGGGAGCAGGGGGCAAGAGCGGCGGAGGAGGGGAGGGGGGGCGGGGCGGCAAAAGGCGGGGGAGCGCGAGAGAAGGGCAGGGGGGACAGCCAGGCCGCGCGCGACGAAACGCGGGGGGGGAGGCCGAAACCGAGGGGGCCCCACGGGCGGAGGAGGGACGCAGGCCCACACAAGCAGGGGGAAGGGCGGAGAAACGGGGCCAGGAAAGGGGGAAGACCCAGCACCGGGGACGGGGGAACCGCGGAGAAACACACAAGCGCCGAGGGGGAAAAGGAAGGGGGAACGACGCGCGAAGGCAAGAACCCCCCAACGCCAAAACGGGAGGGAAGCAAGGAGAGGGGCACCAGCACAAGAGACAGACAGAGGGAGCATTGGGCAATAGCGTCTTATGAGGTTATTGTGTGCGTGGCTGCAAAATGCGTTTGAGCGCGAGATAAGTGCAGTTTGGACATCCATGCCTCTCGCGACTAAACGCTTGGTGTTTGATGCCTAAACCGATGTTGCCCCACTGTCTTATGATGTACTCATGCCCACACAAGCATTGGTAAGGTCGGATAAACGTTTCCATGAAAGTTGTGAAGACCCATCACCTTTTACTGTTTAACCGCTTAGAAACACACAAGCGCCTATTGTGAAAATGAATTGTGAACTACTCTCGAATGCAATAACCCCCCAACTCCAAAACGGTAGGGAAGCAAGTAGAGGTGCACCAGCACAAGATACATACAGAGGGATCATTGGGCAATAGCGTCTTATGAGGTTATTGTGTGCGTGGCTGCAAAATGCGTTTGAGCGCGAGATAAGTGCAGTTTGGACATCCATGCCTCTCGCGACTAAACGCTTGGTGTTTGATGCCTAAACCGATGTTGCCCCACTGTCTTATGATGTACTCATGCCCACACAAGCATTGGTAAGGTCGGATAAACGTTTCCATGAAAGTTGTGAAGACCCATCACCTTTTACTGTTTAACCGCTTAGAAACACACAAGCGCCTATTGTGAAAATGAATTGTGAACTACTCTCGAATGCAATAACCCCCCAACTCCAAAACGGTAGGGAAGCAAGTAGAGGTGCACCAGCACAAGATACATACAGAGGGATCATTGGGCAATAGCGTCTTATGAGGTTATTGTGTGCGTGGCTGCAAAATGCGTTTGAGCGCGAGATAAGTGCAGTTTGGACATCCATGCCTCTCGCGACTAAACGCTTGGTGTTTGATGCCTAAACCGATGTTGCCCCACTGTCTTATGATGTACTCATGCCCACACAAGCATTGGTAAGGTCGGATAAACGTTTCCATGAAAGTTGTGAAGACCCATCACCTTTTACTGTTTAACCGCTTAGAAACACACAAGCGCCTATTGTGAAAATGAATTGTGAACTACTCTCGAATGCAATAACCCCCCAACTCCAAAACGGTAGGGAAGCAAGTAGAGGTGCACCAGCACAAGATACATACAGAGGGATCATTGGGCAATAGCGTCTTATGAGGTTATTGTGTGCGTGGCTGCAAAATGCGTTTGAGCGCGAGATAAGTGCAGTTTGGACATCCATGCCTCTCGCGACTAAACGCTTGGTGTTTGATGCCTAAACCGATGTTGCCCCACTGTCTTATGATGTACTCATGCCCACACAAGCATTGGTAAGGTCGGATAAACGTTTCCATGAAAGTTGTGAAGACCCATCACCTTTTACTGTTTAACCGCTTAGAAACACACAAGCGCCTATTGTGAAAATGAATTGTGAACTACTCTCGAATGCAATAACCCCCCAACTCCAAAACGGTAGGAAGCAAGTAGAGGTGCACCAGCACAAGATACATACAGAGGGATCATTGGGCAATAGCGTCTTATGAGGTTATTGTGTGCGTGGCTGCAAAATGCGTTTGAGCGCGAGATAAGTGCAGTTTGGACATCCATGCCTCTCGCGACTAAACGCTTGGTGTTTGATGCCTAAACCGATGTTGCCCCACTGTCTTATGATGTACTCATGCCCACACAAGCATTGGTAAGGTCGGATAAACGTTTCCATGAAAGTTGTGAAGACCCATCACCTTTTACTGTTTAACCGCTTAGAAACACACAAGCGCCTATTGTGAAAATGAATTGTGAACTACTCTCGAATGCAATAACCCCCCAACTCCAAAACGGTAGGGAAGCAAGTAGAGGTGCACCAGCACAAGATACATACAGAGGGATCATTGGGCAATAGCGTCTTATGAGGTTATTGTGTGCGTGGCTGCAAAATGCGTTTGAGCGCGAGATAAGTGCAGTTTGGACATCCATGCCTCTCGCGACTAAACGCTTGGTGTTTGATGCCTAAACCGATGTTGCCCCACTGTCTTATGATGTACTCATGCCCACACAAGCATGCGGGGAAGCGGGGTAGTAAACTGGCCAGGAAATGGGGGAAGACCCAGGCACCTGTGACTGGAACCCGGGATGAAACACACAAGCCGCCTAGGGAAAATGAAGGGTAACTTACGCACGAATGGCAAGTACCCCCCAACTGCCAAAACGGGAGGGAAGCAAGTGAGAGTGCACCAGCACCAAGATACAGACAGAGGGATCAGTGGGCAAGGTAGCGGCGTAGAGGGTGAGGTGGGCGGAGCTGCAAAAGATGCGTGGAGCGCGAGAGAAGGTGCAGGGGGGACATGCCATGCCTGCGCGCGACTGAAACCGCTGGATTTGTGGGGTGCGAAACCGGTGGGCCGCCTAGCTGGTCGAGGAGACTGCAGGCCCACACAAGCAGTGGTAAGCGAGTAAAACGCCAAAAGAAGACCATCACCTTTTACTGGAACCGGCATGGAAACACACAAGCCCCTATGGAAAGAAAACTACCCTGATTGGCAATAACACCCATAACATATCCAAAACGGAAAGCCAATAGAGGTGCACCAGGGTCTAAAGATTTGTGGAATATAAAATGTATTTTTTTTTTTTGTTCCTTGTAAAAAGCGTGTTATGTGAGTAAAGAGTTTGGGATTCCTCGACGGCCCTCGATGGCTTGGCGACCGGGAAAAGTTTTCCAGAAAGTTTTCCAGAAAGTCACTCTTTGTCCTGCATGTTTACCACGCTGCTTTTTCCTTCATGTCCAAAAACGAAACTAAACCGACTAAAAATCCTTTTTCCGGAACACAAGGAGCAAAAAAAAAAAAAAGTTTGCTTGACGAGACAACAAAAAAAAACTTTTATTTTGGCAAGGATGGAAAATTACTTTGGCCTTTCTGCTCTCTCTCTCTCTCTCTCTCTCTCTCTCTCTCTCTCTCTCTCTCTCTTCTCTCTCTCTCTCTCTCTCACTCTCTCTCTCTCTCTCTCTCTCTCTCTCTCTCTCTCTCTCTCTCTCTCTCTGTCATTCCTCCGTTCTCAATATCGTTGGTTCTTTGTCGCCTATCTGTGTGTCGCCTTTTTTTGCTAAAAAAGTGGATTCAAAAAAAAAGAATGAAAAAAATAAAGTTCAAGTTGTCGGGTCGCGTCTTTCTGTACAGTGAAGGGACGAGGAGAGGCGGCGGCGGTGGCGACGGCGCCGACGCCATTTCTACACGCGACTCTTTTCTTTCTGTGAAGCGGAACAACTTGACTGTACTCACTTTGCATGTCCTTGTCCAAGAGAAAACAAAAGAGTGGATCGAGAAAAATAAAACTTTTACAGTGTCATTCCTCCATGTCCTGTAAGATAAAGTCATGTTCCTTTTCTTTTCTTTCTTGTACCTGGATCACTATCAAATAAAAAAATATTTTTGAAAAATTACAAAAGAAAACGCCTCACGCCTCACTGTGACGCAAGAAAGGAGAAATTGAACGGTTTTCCTCAAAGCCCTCATTACAGTACAAGCACACCTTTTTATAAAATGAAATGTTTATGTATTCTTCCCACAATCATCTCCATTGTTGGACGGATAGATAATATCAACCGCGGCGTGTTTCGTTATAATTCGTTATAATTATAATTATAAATCGGCGCTCATTGGATTAATAGATAACAGAACAGAACAGCGGAACAGTCTGTGTGCAGCAGACATAGACCGGTCGATGTGTGTGTGTGTGTGTGACGAGTGTGAGTGTGCGAGTGTGTGTATGTGTGACGAGTGTGTGTGTGTGTGTGTGCGGGGGTGTGTTATTTGTCAATGTGTGAATGACTCAACTGTGCTTTTTATGTCGAACCAATCTCCAGCGCTGTTGCTTCTCCTCGAGCGTTTGGCTTCAAACACAGAAACCGGTAATCTCCCGAATCACTGAACGATTCCGCCGCTTTCATGCGCTTTCACACGGCGGAAGCCGGCGGAAAATAACTTGGAAGGGAATTTCTTTTTTTTGGAATATTCTTTTTTCAAAAAGAGCAGATTAAAAAACAAAGCGGAGTTGGGAACCGGCTCAACGTCGTGTATAAACACATCGTTTTCATGTCGTCGGTTTTGGAAGTTTATTTTCCGAGCTTGTTTCCCGAGCCTCCCAGCTTAGCGAATATTAAAATGTTATTTCTACGAATGCAAGTGGGTATTTATTTGTTGTAATGCCGTTTTCCGGTAAACAATTCTTTGCGAGGACTTACTTACGATCCGTTACTCTGTTGGCATGGAAACCACGGACGACGGGAAGCGAAGCAACTGAGCCGCGTTAAACCTTCCTTTAAATACGTCTACTACACACACACACACACACACACACTCTCTTTCTTGTGAAATATATTATGTCGGGGGGCATTTGAGGTCATGCTAATTTCCTCCTCCATTCTTCTTTTCGTCGTCGCGCTGTTCTCGTTTGTCGGTAACTTTCCCGACTTCATCGGCGCAAAGTGAGCAATGAAAGAAAAGCCATCATAGACGCAGGGCTCACAGTCAAAGTCTGAGTCAAAGTCAAAGTGTTTTATTGTCACATGTACATCGTAACACAGGGCCGTCCTGAACAGTGGAGGAGACGGTACATATACTGTACATTTACATTTACATTTAGGGCATTTGCAGACGCTTTTATCCAAATCAACTTGAAGTTGAACTGTTGAAGGAGAGACAGCAATACATCACTGTGGTACATAAAGATAGGAACAGAGCAGGTTTCGAGCATTCAGAGTTACGAGACGAATAGAACGAGTTTCATAATCGCGAGGTTGCCTGCATAATAGCTGGGATCAGAGCAGACGTTACCAACATCTAAGAACATACAATATGCTAAACAACGCTAAGCACTGTTAATAAATGGCAAGGTTAGTGCTCGGGGTACGCAGACAGAGCGACCATCTTCTTCTTCCTCCCAACAAAGGCAAAGACGTTCGCGGTGATATAAGATGTGCTTCTTCAGGGAGGAGAGGCTGGGAGGCTGGGGAAGAGATAATAAAAAAAAGAAAAACGTCGGGCAAATCTTTGGTGTCCATATTTACGGCGGAGGTTCCCCCATCCGTCTTGACCCTTTAAACAAACCCATCAGCGGGCGGAGAGTGTGTGTGTGTGTGTGTGTGTGTGTGTGTGTGTGTGTGTGTGTGTGTGTGGTGGGTGGGTGTTGGTGTTGGAGACGAACGGCGGGGACGACTATCTATTTCACACCTCTGCCTTTACTGACGCCCGAGGGTGGCTGGGGGAGCTGGGGGGAGCAGGGAGGTGGAGGAGGAGGAGGAGGTGGAGGAGGAAGAGGAGGAGGAGAGGAGGGAACACACACAGAGTAATGACTCCCTTCCGCTCTTTGCCAACTAAGCAACTTTTCCCCCCTCGTTTCCATCGCCATCTTTTATTCCCCCGTCGTTCGCCAGCCAGCGATGCTCATCCCTCACCCCCCGCCCTCCCCCCTCACCCCCTCCCCCCTCACGGCGTACGTGTACATTGGTTTGCCGTTTGAAAGACGTGTGCGTGTGTGTGTTTCTGTGTGCGTGTGTGTGTGTGTGTGTGTGGTGTGTGTGGTGTGTGTGTGTGTGTGTGTGTGTGTGTGTGTGTGTGTGATGGAGAGGGAGAGTGTGTGTGAGAGGATGGCTTTAGTGTTTAGCAAGGTGGCAGGGAAAAAAATATTGTGCTCGCTCAGCAAATACATATTACATTCACTTATCAGCCATCACCGTGCGTGTGTGTGTGTGTGTGTCTGTGTGTGTGTGTGTGTCTGTGTGTGTGTGTGTGTGCGTATGTGTGCGTCCATATTTCTTGACGTTTGTATGAATCAAATCATATGTTTATGTTTGTGTGTGTTTGTATGTGTTTGTGTGTGTTTGTGTGTGTTTGTGTGTGTTTGTGTGTTTACCTGTATGTACAGTGTGGAAAGAAATGTGTGTGTGTGTGCATGTGTGTGTGTGTGCGTGTGTCCTTTTCATGCACATGCATGGTTTTCTTGTTATCTGTGTAGCATGAGACTCTTTAGCAGTATCTAGCAGTGTGTGTGTGTGTGTGTGTGTGTGTGTGCGTCTGTGTGTCTGTCTGTGTGTGTGTGTGTGTGTGTGTGTGGTGGTGTGTGTTGTGTGTGTGTGTGTGTGTGTGTGTGTGTGTGTGTGTCTTGTGGGTTGCGTGTGTGTGTGTGTCTTGTGTGCTGTATGCGTGTGTGTGTGTGTGTGTGTGTGTGTGTCTGTGTGTGTGTGTGTGTGTGTGGTGCGTGCGTGCATGTGTGTGTGTGCAGTGTGTGTCTATGTGCGTTGCTCTGCGTGTGTGTGTGTGTGTGCGTGTGCGGCAGTACATGTGTGTATGACCCCCATACACACATGTACTGCCGCACACGCACGCACACACACACACACACACACACACCCCCCCCGTCTCCCCCTCCCCCTCCTCTGAGCTGACTGGTGACAATGAGACGAGGTCAGAGGTCAGCCGAGCAACACCACACCATTCATCACACACATCACCTCGCACGCCCAGCCGCCGGGAGAGCGGCACTGGAAATGACCCTTTAATCTCTCTCTCAATTCAATTTTAATTTCAATTTAAAGAGTTTTATTGTCATGGGAAACGGACATTTACATTGCCAAAGCGAGTGGTAAATAAAAAGTATACTTATAAAGAAATAAATATATACAGGTAAGTAAGTCAACTTAAAAAAAGAAGAAAATAAATTAATTAATTAAATTTAATAAAAAAAAATATACAGTATATATATATATATATAGGCTATATAATATTAAATTAAATTAAATATAAAAAATTATATATATATAAAAAATACAAAAATACAAAAAAATAGGATATATATATTAAAAAAGGTGATTGACAATCTTTATGGAGTTTGTATTCCGTTGGATGTCCTTTTCCTGTCGCAACAGCTCTCTCTCTCTCTCTCTCTCTCTCTCTCTCTCTCTCTTTATAGTGTCCTCTCTAGTTCTCTCTCTCTCTATACAGTATATCCATCTCTCTCCTTTGCTTCCTTTTGCTCTCTCTCTCTCTCTCTCTCTCTCTCTCTC
>PIJE02003526.1:34394-38463 GCA_002895965.2 Coryphaenoides rupestris | reverse complement strand
ACGCTGTCTGTGTGTGTGTGTGTGGGTGTGTGTGTGTGTGTGTGTGTGTGTGTGTGTGTGTGTGTGTGTGTGGTGTGTGTGTGTGTGTGTGTGTTGTGTGTGTGTGTGTGGTGTGTGTGTGTGTTGTGTGTGTGTGTGTTGTGTGTGTGTTGTGTGTGTGTGTGTGGTTGTGTGGGTGTGTGTGTGTGTGTGTGTGTGTGTGTGGTGTGATGTGTGTGTGTGTGTGTGTGTGTGTGTGTGTGTGTGTGTGTGTGCGTGCTGAGGCAGTGTGGCATCCAGGCTTTTTCATCTGAAAGAGAAAATCAGAATAGAGACAAAAAAAAAACGTGAAAATGCACTAAAAGCAATTACCGCCATAAAATGTGAGGCTTCCAGCCAATGCAATCTCTCTGTTATTTGTGGCAGTTATTTATTTATCTTTCTATCTATTCATTTTGTATATATTGACGTGGCAGAGTGGAACTGCTTAAAATGTTGCCTGTAATGTGAATTAGGGGGGAGTGAATTTAAGTGAACAAATGCCACACATTAAAGCAGCACTAACGCCTCGACGGACATCTCTTTTGCTAATGAAACACACCAGGCTCCCAACAAACCACCTCCCTCTCCACCTCCATCTCCACCTCCACCTGCACCCCCACCTCCCCCTCCATCTCTACCTCTCTCTGCACCTCCCTCTCCACCTCCCCCTCCATCTCTACCTCTCTGCTCCACCTCAGCTCCCTCTCCACACCGTCTCTCCACTCGGGTTGGCCGGCGGGGATGTCCCTCTTACGCGTCGCCAGCAGTCTCCATAAAGGCTTCATTAAAGATGTTTAGATGGTAATGCTATACATGATACCCAATATACCAATAGGTAAGGCATGTAAGAGAATAGAGTATAAGGAAGCTTTTTACTATCCCGCGGAAAGGAATAATTCGTAGGGGTGCAGCGTTGCAAAATACATTAATAAAACACAGAGAAATTAGAAACAGGGTAGTAATTAGTGATGAAGAGAATAGTGAAATGTAAAATGATAAGAATAGAACGAGAGATTTACAGGAATGTCGATCAGGTGGAGGGTCAATAACAAATCCTTTAGGATGAGGAAGGAGGACAACTAACATATAGTATTTAAGGCTAGAGGGATGATAGTGGATATGTTTACAGTCGCGCCGGGCGGAAAACATTGGTGTAGTTCAATAAAAGTTGGTGTGATAAAACTGTGATAATAATAATGGTTAGAGGAAGTATTGCACATGATAAAAGGAATATTGAATGATTATACATTTTTATAGAATACTACTACTACCACTATGACTACTACTACTACTACTAATATGACTACGACTAATAATAATAAAAGCCACACACACACACACACACACACACTATTTTTTCCTGTGTCCCACTAAACTGGAGCTCTCTGCCTTTGCAGGAAACTCTTGCAGGAAACTCTCGTGACATGAATGAGATGTGAAGTGTGTTTGTAGCTGGAGTGCGCCCCCTGGTCGCCCAGCGGCGTGCGGAGCCGAGCTGCCCGAGTGAGAGAGTGGCATTCATGACGTTGTGTGAAAGAATGTTGGTTTAGGGGTGTCATCATCATCATCATCATCATCATCATTAAAACTGTGCCCGTGTTCATTGGATTGGGCTGTTTGACTTTTTTTGGAAATGTATGTGTGGGTACTTGCAGCCTATTCAGCCTGTGTGTGCGTGTGGGGCTGGTGGTGGTGGCAGCTCTCCAAAGGGGACACCTGAATAAAAAATTATTCAAAGCTGTACGGATCCCACAGCAATGATCTGGATGAATAGAGACCAGGACCTGGCTGCCCCCACGCCGCGTGTTTCTGTGCGGGTCCAGGAAAATGACCAGCCTCCACCACCCCTTCCTCCTTCTCCTCCTCCTCCTCCTCCTCCCCATCCTCCTCCTACTCTCTCCTCCTCCTCCTTCCCCTTCCTTCTCTTCCCATCTTCCTTCTCATTTCCTTCCTCCTTCTCCTCCTCCTCCTCCTCCTCCCCATCCTCCTCCTACTCTTCCTCCTCCTCCACCTTTACCTTCATCTTCTCCATCTTCCTTCTCAGTGCTTTTCTACTTCTCCCCCTCCACCTTTCCCTCCTCCTCATCCACCTTCATCTTCTCCATCTTCTTCCTCAGTGCTATCCCGCTCCCACACTCAGTATCCACCTCCTCTCCGGATGGTACCTCTCACCCCGGGCTCCGCTGTTCTCCGCGTCTCCTTGTTTACAGTAAGCAGCGAGGAGCTGGCTCCTTTTACCTTTTATGGCCATACTTCATCCATGCTAAAAAGAGCACTAATACACACACACACACACACACACACACACACACACACACACACACACACACACACACCACACACACACACAGCGAAACTGACGACTCCCCAGAGAGGCGATTAGCAATACAGCAGGGTTGTGTGAGTGTGTCTGTGTGTGTGTGTGTGTGTGTGTGTGTGTGTGGTGTGTGTGTGTGTGTGTTGTGTGTGTGTGTGTGTGTGTTGTGTGTGTGTGTGTGTGTGTGTGTGTTGTGATGAATCAAACTAAACACACACTTACACTTATGAAAACTGTTCAGCCTCCACACTCCACCGTGCTCCACACTGGGGGGGAAACAAAGAGAGATGTTGTCTCTAAACATGGAAACATTGATATTCACTGCATCAACAGTTTGAAAAAAACAAACAACATGATAAATGTATTAATGGAGAACAATATTAATGATTTACATAACTGTTTGCACATGCGAAAGCACACACACACAGACACACAGACACACACACACACACACACACACACACACACACACACACACACACACACACAGACACAGAGAGACACACACACACACACACGACACACTGTACTGCGGTCGTTGTGTGGGGTACGGTTGGAGGGGTATATGGGTGGAGGCTGAGGGTGAGGGTATATGGTGTTGGTAACGCACAGGCACGTACAGGCACACACACACGCACACATACACGCACACACACACACAGGTGCAGACACACACTCAGACACATACACACACACAGACACACACACACACACACGCTCCATGGGCAGGTGTGTTTGAGCAGAACCTGCTGTAGTCACATTGAAAAGCTGAGTGACAGAGTGCAGAGGGGGAGAGATAAGTGGGTAGAAACCAAGTGAAATAATATGATTAAGATGGTGGTATTTGTCGGGGTCCAGCAGGCATATATGAAATGTTAATTAAAAATGTGAGGACAGCAGTTAATGCTTACCTATATATTACATTTTGTTCATTTGTGTTATTTTGTGTGCATATGCATGTGTGTGCGTGTGTGTGTGTGTGTGTGTGTGTGTGTGTGTGTGTGTGTGTGTGTGTGTGGAATGCACGCCTGTGTATTTGGAGTGCCAGTAACAGCGGCCTGAGAGAGATCCATGTCCAAATAAACACCGGCTTGTCTTTCTCAGTTCACCCTCTCAGCTCCATATCGCTCACACACACACACACACGCACACACACGCATACGCGCACGCACACGCACATGCACCCACATGCACACACCACATCACATAAGCACGCACACACAACGCGCACACACACACACACACACATACACACATGCAGGCACGCACACACACACCAGACGAGTTTGTTGTGTGTATTTAGTGGTGGTGGTGGTGGTGGGTGCACGCCTTAACGGCACACACACCCACACACACACACACAACCACACACACACACACACACACACAACGACAGCAGCTTGCAGACGTATGGTAAACAAACAGCACCACAGATTCGTAGCATACACGCACACACACACACACACACATATGCTCTCACTCTCTCTTCCTGTCTATAGGCCTACATGCCTCATACATATATCTTCCCCTCTCTCTCTCTCTCTCTCTCTCTCTCTCTTCTCTCTCTCTCTCTCTCTCTCTCTCTCTGTCTGGCGTGTTATATTGCTGCAGCGTTGTTTATTATCTCAGCGTGGACTGCTTGACCATATCAGGCTCAGTCTAATTAGATCTGCCTTACCTTGTGGCTCCTTCCATTTATTGATTTCCATTTATTTAGTCAACCTTCCTCTC
>PIJE02003526.1:21894-26894 GCA_002895965.2 Coryphaenoides rupestris | reverse complement strand
AAAAATAATAACCATTACAATGGGGTCAAATGGTGATGCCATGCGTTGATGTATCGTCAGTGGAGGAATGAGTTGCAGGTGCGTGAAGGTGAGTAGCAGGTGTTGTCACGGTCTCAACCGTGCCTCCGGGTTCCCTGTGTGTTGGTGAGCGTGGCTCCAGACTCCGGCGCCGCCCCAGCGTCATCAGCTACACCTGCTCTGCGCTCACACCTGCCATCTATCAACAATCAGCTACAGGATAAGAACCCCGGCTTTCCACCCACTCATCGCCAGATCGTTAATTCAGCCAGTGTGGTTAGCAAGACGTTCCAGTATATTCTAGCTCTGTGTTTTCCCGTCATGGTTCTAACTTTGTCTCTCCTCTACCCCAGGATCTCGACCCAGTCTCCAGCCACACCGCTCCTCTCCCTGCCTGCCTGCCTGTCCCTCATCCGCCTGCCACGCTCACCACCAGTCCCTCTGGCTTCAACCCACTCCCGTCTCCTGTTCATTCCCCTGGCTCCGCTCCAGTCCGTCCCCGGATTTCCCTTGTAATAAATAGTCTTTGTTACAGCTAACCAAGCAAGTAACCATGTTAACATCACACCTTACCTCGCCAGCCACGATAGCCCTGCTCAATCAGCCCGTCCCGGCTACACCTCTGGCGCCACTTCCCACCTGGGAATCCTACGCTCCGGATCCGGAAAATTTTTCCGGGGATGCGGGGAAATGCCGTGGATTTATTCTCCAGTGCTCCTTGGTGTTCCATCAGCGGCCGCGGACCTTCCCCACCGATCAGTCGAAGGTACGCTTTGTTGTCGGTCTGTTGAGAGGGAGAGCTCTAGCCTGGGTTGAAGCGATCTTCTCTCACCAGCCGATAGCGGGGTTTACCTTCGACGATTTTATTTCCGAATTTAAAGATGTGTTTGATCACCCCGACCACTGGGGGGACGCATCCAAGCGCCTGGCGAATATTCGCCAGGGAGTCCGGAGCGTAGCCGAGTTTTCGGTGGAGTTTAAGACGTTGGCTGCTGACGCTGGGTGGGACGACGCAGCATTACGAGGCACCTTCCTAAACTGCCTGGTGAGCCAAAATTACATTTCCCCGCATGCAGTTTAGAGCCACCCTGTGCTGGGACCAGGAAACTCTGCCCCTGGTGGCTCTAGTGGACTCTGGTGCTGACGAAAATTTCATTGATTCCGACCTCGCTTCCCAATCCGGCCTCGCCACGGAACCTATTGCCACTCCCCTGGATGCCAATGCGCTGGATGGTAGACTTCTGGCCCGGGTCACCCACCAGACAAAACCCCTGCTCCTCATCCTCTCTGGCAACCACCGGGAGCTGATCCGGTTCCATATAATATCCTCACCCAATGCTCCGATCGTCCTCGGTCATCCATGGCTGAGGCGGCACAACCCCACCTCGATTGGGCTTCTGGCAAGGTAATTAGCTGGAGTCCATTCTGTTTATCCACCATGCCTGCCAGTCTTGCTCTTCCCCCAACAGAAGGGCCGTGGCGGCGCCATCGGTGGCCTGAGCTCCCGGAACCTGTCCTCCATCCCACGGTCTTACCCATGACCTGGGGAGGTCGTCAGCAAGCAGAAAGCCCTCTCTCTGGAGCCACCCTACCATCCAGTCGCCGTGTACAAATCATATCAGTCTGGAGAGGGAGACCATGGAGGGGTACAATCAAAGACTCCCTGGCTTGCTGGCGATCATTCCGCTCCTCCTCATCCCCGGTAGGGTGGCGGGGAATTTTTCTTTTCCGTCACCAAGGAAGGACCACTCCCTGCGCCCATGCATTGATGTTCGGGGCCCTAAACAATATCACAGTCAAGAACACATACCCCCTGCCCCTGATCAACTCAGCGTTTTGAGCCTCTCCCTGACACCTCCACAGTTTTCTCCAAACTGGACCTCAGGAACGCCTATCACCTGGTGAGGATTCGGGATGGGGACGAGTGGAAGATGGCGTTTAACACTCCTCTGGGGCATTTTGAGTATTTGGTCATGCCCTTCGGACTCACCAACGCCCCAGCCGTCTTCCAGGCCCTCGTTAACGACGTGCTTCGGGACTTCCTCAACCGGTCCGTCTTCGTCTATCTGGATGATATACTCTTGAGGCGCTTCACCTCCGCACCCATCCTGGTTCACCCCGACCCTTCTCGTCAGTTCATTATGGAGGTGGATGCCTCAGACACGGGGGTCGGGGCTGTTCTCTCCCAACGCTCCGGCTCAGACCAGAAGCTCCACCCCTGTGCCTTCCTGTCCCGTCGGCTGTCGCCTGCGGAACGCAACTACGACGTGGGAAACCGTGAGTTGCTGGCGGTAAAGCTAGCCCTGGAGGAGTGGAGGCACTGGCTGGAGGGGGCCGAACATCCTTTTGTGGTTGGGACGGACCACAAAAACCTTGCATACATCCAGTCAGCCAAGCGCCCCAACTCGCGTCAGGCTCGTTGGGCACTATTTTGGGCGGTTCCGGTTCACCCTAACCTACCGTCTGGGATACCGCAACGTGAAGCCAAATGCCTTGTCCCGCCTGTATGTCTCCCAGGAGGCTCCACCCAACCCAGACACCATCCTCCCGTCCTCCTGCATGGTGGTGGCAGTCACCTGGGAGATCAAGACGCTGGTGAGGCAGCCCAGCAGACCCAAACCCGACCCAGGTAACGGCCCCCCTAACCGTCTGTTTGTTCCCAACTCTGTCCGCTCCCAGGTCCTCCAGTGGGGTCACACATCTAGAATTGCATGCCATCCAGGGGTCGCACTCTGTCACTCCTCCAGAGACAATTATGGTGGCCAGCAATGGAGGCCGACACCCGGGCCTTCGTCGCTGCCTGCACCGTGTGTGCTCGTGGCAAGGCATCCCATCGGCCACCAGCTAGTCTGCTTCGTCGCCTGCCGGTTCCCAGTTGCCCTTGGTCCCGCATCGCACTCGACTTCATCACCGGGTTGCCCCCGTCCCAAGGTAACTCCACCATCCTCACCATCATTGACCGTTTTTCCAAGGCGGTACACTTTGTTGCCCTCCCCAAACTTCCCACAGCCCATGAGACGGCCGAGCTGCTGACCATCCATGTCCTTCGCCTCCATAGGATTCCCTCGGACATCGTGTCGGATCCCCCAGCCTACACGACCGGCGGCTGCTGGACGTGCGCCGCCGAGGCCGTGGCCACCAATATCTGGTCGATTGGGAGGGATACGGTCCGGAGGTGTGGTTAGCAAGACGTTCCAGTATATTCTAGCTCTGTGTTTTCCCCTCATGGTTCTAACCTTGTCTCTCCTCTACCCCAGGATCTCGACCGAGTCTCCAGCCATACCGCTCCTCTCCCTGCCTGCCTGCCTGCCTGTCCCTCATCTGCCTGCCACGCTCACCACCAGTCCCTCCCGTCTCCTGCTCATCCCCCTGGCTCCGCTCCAGTCCGTCCCCGGATTTCCCTTCTAATAAATATTCTTTGTTACTGTGCTCCGAGTCTGGGTCTTGCATTTGGGTCCACCAGTGACACTCGCGACAGGTGTAGCCCAGCATACTGCCTGTGAAGGTGTGAGTGTTATCATCGTGGATCTTAACATAGTGTGGTCATGACACAACGAGACACACACACACACACACACACACACACACACACACTCACACACACACCTTGTTCGTGTGAAGACAGAAAGCTGCGAGAGATGGCTGTGGAGCAGATAAAAAGCTGGATTTTGAGGTCTGCCAATGTCTCAGTGAGAGCGGTTATGTAATTGAGTGTGTTTTCTATTTTATTCTATTTATTTATGGATTGTGTTCCATTTGACGGGGACAAGACAATCGCACGGCAGCTGAGGAAAACAAGAACAGGTGGACGCACTCGTTAAAAGGGTGATGTTGTCAATACAAATATAGTACTGCCGTCCCTATTTTATGTTCCAAACAAAACAAACCAAACAGCCTTTTAGAAACACACAGATCGGTCTTTTGCCAGTTTGTCAATGTGGTGTAAACATTTGAATTTTCCTCATTTCTATTTAAATGTGCTTGCGGTTTTGAAGTTTGACGACGTTAGGGGCCCGCGTCTACAGTGTATTAACACCTCCTCCCGGGAGCCGCGGGGTTCTGATGGGTTCTGAACGAGGGGTCACTAAATTGGTCGCTAAACAACCCGGGACGAGCAGCTCAGCGCGCTACATTTTTAGCACGCCGCCGTACGACTCTGGTACTACGAGCACAGAGCTCCTCTAGGCCCTTAATGTGTGCTCAGACACTTCCACTTGTGAGCACTTCTCCAGGTCCTAATTGGCTCCTTTCATTGGCCCTTCCCTCACACACATTACACACACACACACACACACACACACACACACACACACACACAGAGGCTGTGGACTCCCTCCCTCCTCCCCTGGTGTGCGCGGTGGCTAACGATGCAGAGCTACAAAGGAGGCCTGGTTCCCGCTGCAGCCGGTCTCTGTGCAAGTACTCCCCGCAAGTCAACTGGATTTTAGGGTTTAACGTCCCACTGAGAGGGAATAATGAGTCTATGTTTCTAATCTGGCTTTGTGCGTGCTTATGTGTATGTGTGTGTGTATGTGTGTGTGAGTGTGTGTGTGTTTTTGTATATGTGTGCGTGTGTGTGTGTGTAAGTACTGTGTGTGTGTGTGTGTGTGTGTGTGTGTGCGTGCTTGTGCAACAGCGTTGCTAGAGAATAATGTGTGTTGCTAATCTGGGCCCTAGGAGACTGCTTCTTGCCCTACTCCTCTCTCACACACTCTCCATCCAATGTCTCTCTCTCTCTCTCTCTTTTTCCCTCTCTCTCTCTCTCTCTCTCTCTCTCTCTCTCTCTCTCTCTCCCTGGCTCCCTCTCCCTCTCTGTGTGCAGGCTAATTTAGCACGGGCTTTGATGCGTTCTCCTGCGGGCCTGTGTTCCTCATATCCAAATGCGGTGGATTAGCAGGCTTTTATTCTCCAAAGCCCGTCTCATCCTGTTGTGTTTCCCCGCGCCCGGCCGCCGTCTCCCCGACCCCTGGCAGGAGTGGCAG
>PIJE02003526.1:10000-21627 GCA_002895965.2 Coryphaenoides rupestris | reverse complement strand
AAGAGAGAGAATCACAACACACACACACACACACCACACACACACACACACTACACAGTTCCACTTCCTGTCCTGGCTGGCATCCACTCTCACCCGAGCAATCCTCAATCCTCCCAGAGTATCCCCAGACGACAGCGGGTCGGTGGGCAGGCAGACACCGGGTAAGCTAACCAGCTAGCCAGGCGGTACACACCAAAACAGAACAACAAAGCGGGGGCTTGTCAGGCCCACTAAGTCCCTGCCAGTGGGGCATACCCACCGAATGATTGAGTGACATACTCTTACACACACACACACACACACTACACACACACACACACACACACACACACACACACTACACACACACACTGATCCCCTAGACACACACACACACACACACACACACACACACACACACACACACAGTTCCACTTCCTGTCCTGGCTGGCATCCATCTCATCCCGACATCCTCAATCCTCCCCAGAGTATCCCCAGAGCGACGACGGGTCGGTGGGCAGGCAGACACCGGGTAAGCTAACCAGCTAGCCAGGCGGTACACACCAAAACAGAACAACAAAGCGGGGGCTTGTCAGGCCCACTAAGTCCCTGCCACTCCTGCCAGGGGTCGGGGAGACGGCGGCCGGGCGCGGGGAAACACAACAGGATGAGACGGGCTTTGGAGAATAAAAGCCTGCTAATCCACCGCATTTGGATATGAGGAACACAGGCCCGCAGGAGAACGCATCAAAGCCCGTGCTTAATTGGGGACCGACGCACACACACGCACGCACGCACGGACGCACGCACACATGCACACACACATTCCCTGCCACTTGGATGCCATGGATCCAACTTTGTGGTTTTTTTTTAAATGTCACACAATGTGTCTCACACCTAACACACCAGATCACAGACACACTTTTCAGATGTTTCTTTGACTCCTCTTTAGTTGGAGCCACAAACTTCTGCCAACATACTGTACCATCTTCTTCTTGGTTGATGGTGATGATGATGACGATGATGATGATGGCAATGGTTGTGGTGGTGATGGTGATGGAGGTGGTGGTGGTTAGAGGCGGGTGATGGAGGTGGTGGTGGTTAGAGGTGGGTGATGGAGGTGGTGGTGGTTAGAGGTGGGTGATGGAGGTGGTGGGTGGAGGTGGGTGATGGAGGTGGTGGTGGTTAGAGGTGGGCGATTGGAGGTGGTGGTTAGAGGTGGGCGATGGAGGTGGTGGTTAGAGGTGGGCGATTGGAGGTGGTGGTTTGAGGCGGGTGATGGAGGTGGTGGTGGTTAAAGGTGGGTGATTGAGGTGGTGGTGGTTAGAGGCGGGTGATGGAGGTGGTGGTGGTTAGAGGCTGGTGATGGAGGTGGTGGTGGTTAGAGGCGGGTGATGGAGGTGGTGGTGGTTAGAGGTGGGTGATGGAGGTGGTGGTGGGTAGAGGAGGGTGATGGAGGTGGTGGTGGTTTGAGGCGGGTGATGGAGGTGGTGGTGGTTAGAGGTGGGTGATGGAGGTGGTGGTGGTTAGAGGCGGGTGATGGAGGTGGTGGTGGTTAGAGGTGGGTGATGGAGGTGGTGGTGGTTAGAGGCGGGTGATGGAGGTGGTGGTGGTTAGAGGTGGGTGATGGAGGTGGTGGTGGTTAGAGGTGGGTGATGGAGGTGGTGGTGGTTAGAGGTGGGTGATGGAGGTGGTGGTTAGAGGTGGGTGATGGAGGTGGTGGTTAGAGGTGGGTGATGGAGGTGGTGGTTAGAGGTGGGTGATGGAGGTGGTGGTTAGAGGTGGGTGATGGAGGTGGTGGTGGTTAGAGGCGGGTGATGGAGGTGGTGGTGGTTAGAGGTGGTGATGGGGGTGGTTATGATGATGATGGTGGTGGTGGTGATAGTTAGTGATGTTGGTGGTGGTGAGGACGTGGTGGTGGTGGTGGTGGTGGTGGTGGGGGTTATGATGGTACTGAGGATAGTGGTGGTGACGGTGGTGGTGGTGGGAGGGTGGTGGGAGTGGTTGTGTGGGTGTGTTGGTGTGTGTGTTGGGTGTGGGTGTGTTGGGTGTGGGTGTGTTGGGTGTGTTGGGGGGTGTTGTGGTGGTGTGGGTGTGTTGGGTGTGGGTGTGGGTGGGTGTGTTGGGTGTGTTTGTGTGGTGGTGTGTGGGTGTGGGTGTGGGTGTGTGTGTTTGTTGTGGGTGTGTTGGGTGTGTTTTGTGGGGTGTGTTGTTGTTTGTGTTGGGGGTCAGGTCTCAAGTTGTTTGTTTGTTGTGTTTGGTTAGGCCAGCAAGGCGCCGCTGTAACTTTGTCCTTCCTCTTTCCTGCCTGCGCCCTTTTGTGAATGTCCTGCTTTACATGTCAGTATCAGTACTTGGGCCAGGGGGTTTCTCGAGAGGCATGTGGCATGTTAGGATGTGAGGTGGGAAGCGTGTCTGTCAGTCAATGTGCATTGTGGTTCGTTGGTGGGTCCATCTCACACACACACATCATTATCACTCTATCACATCACAATTTGTGCTTTTATAATAATACGCTTCTTCTCCTACGTCTTCTGTCTCTCTCTGGGTCTGTCTGTCGGCTTCTCACTTTTGTTTGCGTCGCGCCTCCGGCGGTTCCTTTTTGTTTTGTTGTTGTTTTTTTGTTTTGTTTCTCGGGGACGCTTTTCTGGTCGTATGTGGTTTGTTTATTTATTGTTTCGGTGGTTTTTCTTTCCATTTTATTTATTGTTTTTGTTGTTTTGTTTTGAGGTGGAACGTTTTTGCTTTGTTTTATTGTGTTGTGTTTTTGTTAGGTAGGCCAGACGGGGCGGTGCGGGGACTTCCTCTGCGCTGCGAAGAGCGCTGTGTGTGCTCATGGCGCTCTGGCGGGGCTGCTGCGCCTGTACTCGGCCCCACGTGACATCCTCCCTCCTGCTCCTCCTCCTCCTCCACCTCCCCCGACCCTCCACCCGTAAACCCCAACAAACACACACACAGGGAGCCTTTCTTTCATTTTTTCTCTCTCTTCTTCCCTTTCCTCCTTCCTTCTGTTCTTCTTGTTGTTGTTTAATTCTCTGGTGGGATTCATTTTAAGCGGGAGAGAGAGAGAGAGAGAGAGAGAGAGAGAGGGAGAGAGAGAGGGAGAGAGAGAGAGGATGGAAAACCCTGAAGAAGGGGGGAGAGAGAGGGAGAGCGGTCGGGAGCGATAGAGGGAGAGAGAGAGCGAGAGACAGAGAGAGAGAGGAGAGAGAGAGAGAGAGAGAGAGAGAGAGAGAGAGAGTGCAAAAGAGTGAGAGAGAGAGAGAGAGTGAGAGAGAGAGGGCCCTAAAATAACTGTCATGCGAGTGGACAGGCGGTGATTAAGGATTTAACTGATCATCCCGGGGCTGACAGCGAAACAGCTATTATCTGGCGGGAATCAAACGCTCCTCAAAGCCCTGGGAGGCTCAGAGCGCCTCTCCGCATCTCTCAGCTCCTCTCAGAGGCCCGGGCAACATGAAAGGAGACGTCAGGGGCCTGGCAGCTGACAAGCCAGGGGAGAGAGAAGGAGGGAGACAGAGAGAGAGAGAGAGACAGAGAGAGAAAGAGAGAGAGAGAGAGAGAGAGAGAGATCTTTATTTCACTGGTACCTCAGGGACAGATGTGTATTGTGGTGATATGCAATACAAAGGTTCATTGTGTTGTTTATAGTGTAAGTGTGTGTGTGTGTGTGTGTGTGTGTGTGTGTGTGTGTGTGTGTGTGTACACACACACACACACACACTTAATGAGTGGAACGTGAGTCACGTTCACCTACTGCAGTGCAAGTGAGTGTGATTGTGGTGGTGGTGAGAGGGTGATTAGTGCGAGGGAGGAGACCAGAGGAGTTGTTATGTTGCCGTGGTTACCGTGTTTGCGTTCTGCCGCTTCAAAGCGCTTTTCAACATACAGGAGACTTAAGACCCACTGATCCCCTCGCCCAGCTTCCCATTTGAAGTGCGTGTGTGTGTGCATGTGTGTGTGCGTGTGTGTGTGTGTGTGTGTGCGTGTGTGTGTGTGTGTGTCTTTTGGATTGGGCCGTCCGCACCAAGTGTGCCGAGAGAGAGAGAGAGACAACGTTCCTCTCTGTTGTCATCTTGTCCAGTCCCGAGTTATTAACACAGTTGATAACCAGCGTGCTTGTGTTGGAGCTGCAGGTGTCCAGCGACAACAACAACAACAACAACAACAACAAAAGGACATGGAAGAGACACGAGACAGATCATCACTCATAATCACTGCTAATGGCTAACGGACTAGCTTGTATCAGCTGCTTCCGCGTGTGCATAATGTTTATGGCATTTGGCAGACGCTTTTGTCCAAAGAGAGTGAAACAACAATATATCGCTGACGGTCCAGTAAGATTTCAATAGAACAAGTTTCACTTATAATTGCCAGCTTAAGTGAACAAGATGCAAGCAATTATAACTAATTGCTTCGTTATAATTGCTTGGTTAAAGATAATATATGCTTTGTACTGTTCAGCAGCTATTTTGCTTGTCACACAAACCCAGAAACAGTTATAGCCCCCAATAATGTTAATGTATATAATATATACTTTGTACTGTTCAACAGCTATTTTGCTTGTCAACAAACAAACAAACAAACAAACAAACAAACAAACCAAAAGCAATAATAATGTTAAAGTAATAATCTCGAAGATACCATTGAAGTGATGGGTTTTCCCCTCCCCCACGCTCTTCAACTCTCACTCTTGGTGTGTGTGTAAGTGGCTGACTGTTTTTTTCTGGTCTCTGCAGTAAACCAAATGCCTACCGACTGACGTTACACAGGCGACACTGTTTGGGATCTGGGGGGAAGGGAGATCCAAAAACACATCCCGCAATTCCCACTTATCGCCACAGGTGCCGACAAAGAGAACATTGAGATTCACCCACTTTAATGGCTCTTCACTGGTGATGGAGGCTGAGATGTGATTTAAATGTAGAAATATTCAATGTAGAGTTCAATTGTAGGTAGCGTAACTTTGTACATTTTTGTTATTTTTGTTTATTTGTGGGTACACAGTACATGCAAGAATAAAGATCAATTTGAAGGAGTAATTGTTTAATTAGTATGATTTGAACATTGAGAAAGAGAAAAGTTGTCTTCAATCCATCCATTCGTGACACAAGAGCTAATAATAGCTAATAACCGTACAAGCTATCAGCCAGAAAAGAAAAATAACCCACAGATAGCCAATGCTGCCCCTGAAGCAGTTACAACATAGTTCAGAGAAATTGTACTTCTAATCGACCCTGGTCTGTGAGGACCACTGCATTTATGGCTCTGTAGTTCTAAAATGAAACACACACACACACACGCACACACACACACACACACACACACACACACACACACCACACACACACACACACACACACACACACACACACACAGAGGCATATACACACAGATGAGTGCTGTGTTCCTGCAGTCCCCTTACACATTAGTCCGGCTCTAATAATAAAAGAGAGAGGAGTCAAAGTGGATCCTTGGAGTGTTGAGTCCAGGGTGGGTGACCCACTTATCCATTCCTCAGGCTTTGTCTGGGCCTTTGGGTTAACCCACTTACCCGCTCCCCAGGCTTCTGCCGGGCCCTGGAGTGAAGGCCGCCTCCTTTTCTCATCTAACAGACGCTCTTAATAAAGGCCAGGGGCTCGTGAGCCCAGAGCCCACCGAGTGCTAATTGTGTGTGTGTGTGTGTGTGTGTGTGTGTGTGTGTGTGTGTGTGTGTGTGTGTGTGTGTGTGTGTGTGTGTGTGTGTGTGTGTGTGTATAGGCATTGTGTGCCATCATGGTAAAGAAACTGCATCACATCACACATCCCACACGCATGCACACAATAATGAAGCCACACGGATACGTAAATAACACACACCTTTGTGTCCTCAACAGGTACCTGCCCGCTCGTCAAGCGTGCCTCTTTGTCTGCTGTAGAGCGGCTACACAGCCTCTCTGCTCTCCTCTCTCCAAAGGGTCGTCTGAGTGTGTGTGTGTGTGTGTGTGTGTGTGTGTGTGTGTGTGTGTTCACGTGCATGTTGTGTTGCTCCATCTGTGTGCCCGTTTGCCTGCCTGCTTGCCTGCATCCATGCATGTGTTGTGTTGTGTGTGGTGTGTGTGTGTGTGTGTCCCTGCACCCTATCAGCTCCGAGATCTCTCTCTCTCTCTCTCTCTCTCTCTCTCTCTCTCTCTCTCTCTCTCTCTCTCTCTCTCTCTCTCTCGCTTTGCAAGCCTTCTCCGCCAGGCTTGCATTTGCATTTTAATTATGTCAATGTTTGTTCAAAAGCATGACAGGCGCTCAGACATGACAAAATGGAAATAAGAGACTTAAACTCGGGGAATTACAGGCCCGTCCTCGCACACCCCCCCCCCCCCCCCTTCCCCCCTCCCCCTCTCCTCCCCCTGCTTAGCCCGAACACGATGTACACGGTCGCGTCCTCCCGTACCCGCCAAATCCCTTCTTTTTTCACGCCTCTTAATCCCCCCTCCCCCCCCCCCCCCACCCCCACACACACACACACACACACACACACAGACAACACACCCCCCCCCCCCACATGCTGAGGTTACGGGTATCAGACACCTCGTTTATCAGGACCACATGGAAAAGTCCAATCATGTCATTGTGTGTCGCGGTGCGGTGCGGGATCATGACGATGTCCTCTCGTGTCTCCCTCGCACGCCCTCACATTCAGATACCTTGGTTTGGTTTCTTTTAAAAGCCGGTGCGTTTGTATCGTGGGTGTAATGCAGTTACACATGCGTGTGCTTTAATGAGTATAGGAGGTGTGGGAGGAGCAACACTGTTCATACTCTATGGAACACCGCCCCCCCCTCCCTCTTGCAACATAACAGAGGCTCAGCTATGGGAAGCTGAGAAGCTCGGACGGGGCAAAGGTCATTGACCCGGGCAGACGACCTCCCAGCCGATATTATACCACCACACCACACCACAGCACCCCAGGAGGACACGTTGCTTCTCTGCACGCACACTCAGTGAGACACTGACTCGCATTGACACTCTTAAGGCGTGTGTTCATTAACAGAAGGGGAGACAATTGTCATCCAAATGTGCACCGTCTTCTGCTAGCCTAGCTCTATCCTCTCTCTCTCTCCCTCTCTCCCTCTCTCTCTCTCTCTCTCTCTCTCTCTCTCTCTCTCGCTCTCTCTCTCTCTCGGATTGTATATTAATAAATCTGTGAAATTCCCTCCGTCCATGTTAATGATGTTGTTCACCTGACTATGTTATAATGAGCTGAAAAATAGTTTTTTATGCGTTTTTTGTTCTGCTCCACTTCACCGACCAGACAAAATGAACTCAACCTCGTGAGGAAGCTGGTGACTCTGGCCGTCCTTTCATTGCTATTGTCTACGTTTGTGGAAGGGGAATCACTGAAGTAATGTTGTGATGTTTTAGTGACGCCGGGAGAGATGTTACGATGGGTTGATCACCCGCGGACCGCCGTTGTCCTTTCTGAGGGGGCCTGAGCAGTGCCCACCACACCAGAGTCGCCTGCGCATCTCTGCTCAGCGTAGAGAGTCTGTCTTGAGTCCACCTTAATCTTGTCACAGGTTTATTAACATCAGTATCCCTGCTATAGGACTTCCAGCTGCACTCCTTGCATTCAATGTTGGTGTAATTATTATTACTGCAGTGATAAGAGTGTCCATATCCATATGAACCCTTCATTATTACCTTAATTATATATTATATATTCCCATTTATCTTTCATTAAATTCATTGTGTCTTTTGATAGCCGCCGTTGTCACATGTGCTTTATTATCTGTTTCATCATCCCACACACCGAGATTAGTAACACTGACTGATTGATTAATTTGCTGTAATCTATCAAATGTTATGAAGTGGTTCTTCACACTATGCGACAATATGTATATCTATATGTGGGAGATATACATACCTCTAACTGGGCCAGATGAGGCCAATTAAACCAGCCGGCCACCAAACACACACACTACCACACAATATTTTCATTTGTATATTTATTTAACATTTAGATTCCGTTTCAATCGGCAACATTTGGCACCGGCATGTTGGCTCCTCTATTAACATGACGTTTAAAAAAAAAATAAGCCCTATATATAAATGATTCTTTTCCTTTCTCTTTGATAACTACTTTCTCTACCAGAGAAACCTTTTTGTTTTAATCTCCAAGGGTTAAGGACCTCTACATTAAAGGTAAGCTTTGTCCAAAACCTTTTACAATGTCGAAAGCCATCTTTAGATTTGTTTTAATAAGAATAAGAGCCTATATATGCTCGGTGACCTTGGCCACCAAGCAGCAAGAACAGCCTTTGTAAGCTTTGATTAAAGACACCATGAAATGAAAATGTACTTACAGTTAGATTCTCCCCATGTTAAATGACGTTCCAATTCCTATTTTAATTGCTAATATGTCATATTACTAAAGAGAGATAATTATTTTCTATTTATCTTTTAAACGTTTTTTCTTTCTTTTTATTTTGGTCTACCTTATGTTTCATTTCAATCAGATTTTCTTCTTTTAAATACATTTCAAAATCAATTTGGCACCACAAACACACACAAATGAAATTATATTTCTATATTCCAACACTGCCACACTGTCACAAAGCAGCATCAGGGAATACTATTTTTCACTGTCGTAGTCCAAACATGTTATATACATTCATACATGTTATATATATTATATTATATAAAAACGTTAAGTGCACACACACACACGCACACACACACACACACACACACACACACACACACACACACACACACACACACACAGACAACCCCTCCCCCTCCCACCACCACCACCACGCCCACCACCACCAAACCCACCACCCCCACCCCCACCACCACCACCACCACGCCCACCCAGTGCACATACAGGACTGCACATGGGTGGTGCACACCTGGCTGGTAGCGGCACGCATTCCAGCACCTGCCCGCCACCACCACCCACCCTCCCCACCCCCACAACCCACCCACCACCACCACCCAACACGTCATCATATCCAAACCCCCCCCCCCCCCCAACCCTTTTCTCCCTCCACCTTGCCCCCCCCCCCCCCGGCTGCCTGTGAGTGGCAGGGCCAACCTGCTGCTCCTGTTGGCTGTAATAAATGCTGGTGCACTGAGCCCACAGGGAAACCCTACTCTCCCCTCACCCGCCATTACTGTCTAATGGCCAGATGATGGCGGTGGGGGGGGGGCGGGACGCACACACACACACACACACTGCCTGTCACACACACGCTGATATATGGCCCTAGTCTCTCTCTCGCTCTCTCTCTCTCTCTCTCTGCGTGTGTGTGATGTGAGCGTGTGTGTGTGTGTATGTGTGTGTGTGTGTGTGTGTGTGTGTGTGTTATAGAGAGGCTGATAAAGCACTCTCTGGCCCCTGGGCAGAGGAAGGAGGGGGTGGGGGGGGCGGGGAACGGGAAGGGGGTGGGGGGTGGGGGGTGGGGGGCTGACAGCCGTAACTCACACTCAACCTGATCAAGCAACAATAAATCCCTCCCACTTCCTGACACGCACGCACACACGCACACACACACACACACACACACACAGACACACACTCACGTACGTATTTTCCGCTTGCCTCTCACACAGTGGGACCCTGAGGGCGACATTGAAAAGGATACTGCCTCTTGGCCTGCACGGCTTAAACGGTCCCCTATGTCCCTTATATCAGGGAGGGGGCGTTACAGCCCCGGCCCTCAGTGACTCCCTCCCTCCCTCCCTCCCTCCCTCCCTCGCAGCGCTCAGGCCCCTCCCTCCCTCCCTCCCACCCTCGTCAACGCGTTGGAGTCGGGAGGTATAAAACCACTTCCTCTCACTGGGCTTGTCCCCCCAATCAATAGACTTTAATTGAGCGATGAACTGAGTCGCGTTATCGCCGGCAAAAGGTAACGGATGTTCCCGTGCGTTCCGAGTCCTTAATATGACCGGACACATTGGCACTATAGCGCGCACGCACACACACACAACAGACACACATTTTTCACAATAAAAGTCACTTTTCTATCAGTTTTGGTGAAATCAATCAGGGCTATAAAATACCAGTACAAATACATGAATACATCGTTCAACTTGGGATAAGTGTTTAATCTTTAAGCTTCCTACGCTCTTTGGCAGCACACAGACTACACAACTGGTGTTTGTGAGGCGACTGGGAAGAAAAAAATGTTGCAGTTGTTGTTGTTGTTGTGGTAAACTGTGAACCAGCTCCCAGTTCAATCCCTGTTTCTTCCATTGGCCGTTCTTGACCTCAGAGTAACCCAATTGGTCGTTGTTAATCTCCAATCTGATTGGCTGTTGCCAGCGCGATCACCGATCTCAGTCTCAGCGTTGCAATTCGGGCCCCGATGATAGAAAGTTTGACAAAAAACTTCCAACTGATACAACTCCTGATTCCTCCATGTTTTCATACACCTTGAAGCTCTTTTGGTTAAACAAATATTTTCGTTTTTCTTCTTCTTTCTTTTATTTCTTTCTTTCTTTCTTTCTTTCTTTCCACGTCATTTGTTGTGCAACTGAAATGATCGCGTTCACCGGCCTTTTCGCACAAGGATACATTGCGTCTCCGGCCCTCAACGTAAAGAACCTTCTGGCAGCGGCACAGCGCGGGGGCCCCAGGTGGGGTTTTAAATTAAGGTTTTAAACGCCCTTGATCGTGTTCAAAGCAGCGATACCGAATCACACACACACACACACACACACACACTCACACACACACACACACACACGGCCGCCGAAAATAAGAGCAACCTTCTAACGAATAAAGAAGCAGATTTCTCTCGGGGTGTCACTGCTGCGTATGTAATGTGGGTGTTCACAGCGCACACTTATTCCTGTGTGTGTGCTCGCTCGCTGCGTGTGTGTGCGTGCGTGTGTGTGTGTGTGTGCGTGTGTGTGTGCGTGTGCGTATCCCACGCGCCTGTTTCTGTGTCGGGATTGCGACTGTGGTGTGTGTTCATCAGTGGTAAAGCTTGTGTCTTACCTGAGGATTAGGGGTGGATCAGACAATGATTGACAGTTCCTCCCTCTTCCCCCCCGTAGCCCCTCCCAACTGCGCGCCCGTGTATTTGGGGGGGGGGGGGGGGGGGGGGGTTACCAGGGAACACAAGCCTGCATACAGCAGACTGCATCAGACTCAAAGGGGCTTGAGGGAATGTGTGTGTGCGTTTGTGTGTGTGTGTGTGTGTGTGTGTGTGTGTGTGTGTGTGTGTGTGTGTGTGTGTGTGTGTGTGTGTGTGTGTGTGTGTGTGTGTGTGTGTGTGTGTGTGTGTGTGTGCGGGTGCATGTGTCTGGACTATGGGGCTTATTTGGACACATGCTATGCATATGTCATGCATATGCACGGGCAATTTTTTGACACGCCAAATAAAAGAAGTACACTCCATCCATATGTGTATGAACCCACATTATGATGTCATGCATATTCTACTTATTATAAATGTTGCATTTGTTCCCCCTATTAGTGAGTTGAAGGTTATCCATGTATTTATCCATCTAGTTATTTGTAGATGTGTGCGGTGGTGGTATGCAACACATCGATGAATGCATGTGTTTGTGTGTGTACCTGGCCTGCATGCATGTGTGTGTTTCTGTGTACCCGCATTTGTGTGTGTGTGTGTGTGTGTGTGTGCGTGTGTGTGTGTGTGTGC
>PIJE02003525.1:0-19879 GCA_002895965.2 Coryphaenoides rupestris | reverse complement strand
ACCTGCCGTCGGTGACATGTATGAATTGAATGTGAGGCAGTGTAGTAAAGCGCTTTGGATATAAGCGGTGTATCTGACGCACACGGACGGACCACCGAAGCCCTCCAGTGCTACTGTCCTTATGACTTCCTTTTAAAATATTCGTATAAAAATATAAAATAATTCATACATTATTTTATATATTTTTAAGACACAAATACATACACGTGTGACATATTTGACTCGCCCCCACTCGGGGGCCCCCATCAGAACCGTTAATTCACGGTTCTGATGGGGGGTGCTCCGTTAATTCGGAGCACCCCGAATTAAGAGATGGGGAGATGTTCATGTGTGTGTGATGTGGCTCTTTGCAGTAACACAGTAAAAAAATTGTCTCTTCGTCTCTGACTGGTTGGCCACCCCTGAACTACACAGTGGACATTCGCCTCATGCTTTTTACTTTACAATGTGGCCCTCCAGTGGTCAAAAAGGGTTTGTGTCCTCATCTTCCATGTAAAAGCAGGGGATGTGAGACACTTGGAACTTGGCACACTGGCGCCCCCCTTTGGCCAGAGATACTACTACAGCTCTGCCGCGACATTGAGCTACAAAGCAAGTAGCAATTATGTTCTTAAACCGGGTAATAGTGATATATTTATGATATTAATAAATCATATGTTACTAATAAAACCAAAACAAACATGCACACACACACACAAACAAGGTTCCTAACGATGCTTTCTTTCTTATCTCCTTTAGGCTGCGTTAGAATTGTCTTGCCTTTTTTGCTCAGGAAGGTTCCTAACTGAGTGAATGACCTGGAAGTATCTCAGTGGCAGCCATGATAAGGGCTCTTCAAACACTCTACATGCTAAGGAAAGGTGCTTCAATGCCTGCTTTCATATCTCCTTTAGCATAGGATACACTGGAAGGAAAGGTGAGAGTGGCGTCCCACAATTCTTTGGGCAGCCCATTCGGCCGTTCACAGAAACAACCGATCATCATGTAAACAATAAAACAACAGGTCACCATGTAAACAATATGATCGGAATGACCCGGAAGTACCTAAGTGGCAGCCATGATAAGCGCGAAGGAAAGGTGCTTCAATGCTTCCTTTTATACCTCCTTTAGCATAGGAGACACTGGACCTAAGATAGTTGTGTCCCACAATTCCTTGCGGCAGGAACATGTAAATCATCATGTAAACAATAACACTAATTGGGATTCATGTATGAGCGGACAGGATGTTGAGTGTGAGCAACCTTTCTCAATGTGACAAGCATTTTGTTGTGAGGGTTAGGGTTAGGATTAGGATTAGGGTTAGGGTTAGGATTAGGGTTAGTGGCTTTTATGACTGTTATACTAGGCGGCTATATTGCTTTTTGTTGGTATTAATTAATTCATATATTTCTAATCTAAGATGCGCTTTTTGTAGTCCACCTTTGGATGATTGTAGTTTGACAATAGCAGACCCACGTCCATAACACGTGCCGTCGCAGAATGACTGTCTTAGTGTAAGTGGAGCCGGATTCTCTTACCAGCGCAGTTGTCTTTTCCTAAGACCTTATGAATTCTCCTTTCCATCTTTCCTTGACCTCACAATGGGGTTAAGGTAAAGTATTTAGGAAAGGACTTAGGACCTATTTTTCTACAATCCGAAAGGGGCTAAAGACTCTGATTTGGCACATAATTGGTCATCCCGCTTACAGGTCATCAGCTCGTAGACTAAATCACCAGATCCACAGCCATATAGCTGTAACAACAGGGACAATGCCATCGACTTTGGCCACTGGGTGGCGACATTTCATTACAAACGAGTAATGCTGGTGAAATACTGTATAAAGCAAATCTCTTTTAGTCCTTCACCTTTTTCTATAAACCAAAATGTTGATGATAAAAAATGTATCATTCATTTAATAAAACCTTCTACAGTGACTTATTCCTTTTTTCACGCATCAGTCAGTAAGATTAACCACTGACATGCATGGGTTGGTCATATTTGACATTATGATAATTTAAGTATTCCGTATTTTATAATCCGATTGGAATGGAATTCCCGGAGAGATGTGTATACATGCTGGATGAAACAGAATATTGAAATAGTGATGAGATTGTACATTTCCTTTTTGAATGAAACATTCTCTGGCTAAACCTGCCAGTGAAACTCGGTTTGCGCATGGATAACATTGGCTGTGTCTATATGCCATTCTAAAATGTATTTCCCAAACCGCTATAGGCATCGACCGCACCCTTCTTGATGGAGCACTCTCTGTTCTACATACTGCAAAACCTTCTATTTCATTTACACTAATCCCTTTCCCCATTCACTTATTAGAGTAAACAGTACAAGTTTATTAAAATAAATAAGAAAACACATGGAAGATGATGACAGATGATGAAATAAACAGATTTTATCCATTCATTTTCCACATCCTCGGCAACATGAACGGTTAGGCGGTTCTGAACCCGGTGGTCTTCACTGCTGAGAACCATCGTTGTATTCTCAGGTTCTCCCAGAATGCATCTCTTCCCGCTCGCGCTGCTTGAGAGGCCGCAGACCTCCGGCTGCATGGCTCCGCCGACCAATCAGAGCTCTGCGCTGGGAGACGTCAGGTGATCTGGTGGGCGGATCCAGTGGGCTGAGTAGGCATACTTGTTTTTTTTAAATTACATGTTAATTTTGCGAGAGAGGGAGTTAGAGAGAGAGAGAGAGGAGACAGAGAGAGAGGGAGTTAGAGAGAGAGAGAGAGCGAGAGCGTGAGAGGGAGAGAGAGAGAGAGAGAGAGATACTGAAAGCCCCAGTTAACCCACAGTGGTATCACATCTTGGTGTTTTACTGCCGACACATATGCTGCTGCCACCTCTGCTGCCCAGAAAGCCACGGGCAGTTTAATTACCTGCAATTAAGAGGCAGCTCATTAGCGGAGAACAGAGAGAGAGAGAGAGAGAAAGAGAGAGAGAGATGAACAGAAGACAGAACATTAGAGAGAACAGAAGAGATAAGGGGGGAGAGAGGGGGAGGGAGAACAGGAGAGAGAGAGACAGAGGGAGAATAGTAGAGATAGAGAGAAAGTGAGGGAGACAGAGGAAGAGAGAGAGAGAGAGAGAGAGAGAGAGCGAGAGAGACGAACAGAAGACAGAATGGAAGAGAGAATGGAAGACAGGAGGCACAAAACAGTAACAAGCTGCATCTGCAGTGGGCTATGCAGCTTTACCTGTCGTCTACATTACAGTGTGTGTGTGTGTGTGTGTGTGTGTGTGTGTTGTGTGTGTGTTTAACTACACCGCCAGTGGTGCACATCTCTTGATACTGGAGAACTCTGCGACTTTTTTTCCCCCACTGTGGTGTTGTGTCTTGTGAGTACCCAAACTCCACTCTGTGCATGTGTGTGTGTTTGTGTCTGTGTGTCTCTGTGTCTCTGTGTGTATGTGTGCGTGTGTATGTGTGTGTGTGTGTGTGTGCGTGTGTGTGTGTGTCTGTGTGTTTACAAAAACCCTGGCATGTCTTGAGTTCGCTATAATGTGTACGTGCATGAGAGAGAGAGAGAGAGAGAGAGAGAGAGAGAGAGAGAGAGAGAGAGAGAGAGAGAGAGAGAGAGACTACGACAGAGAATGAGTTTGTATATATGTGAACTGTGTGTGTGCATGTCTGTTTGTATATATGTATATGTGTGTGTGTGTGTGTGTGTGTGTTGTGTGTGTGAGCGCTGCTGTCGCCCTAGCCTGTGCGGCCCGTGACAGTGATGTATGGGTAATTTAAAAAGTCGTTCTTTTCCAGGGAGCGGTCTGCAGTCAGCTAGCCAACCGGAGCTCATTCCCCTGCAGCGCTAAGAAAACTCATCTACATCCCCTCTAGAACACACACACACACGCACGCACACACACACACGCACACGCGTACACACACACACACACATACACACACTAGGGCTGGCCCGAATACATAATTGCAAGCTTCGGATAAGCGTTAGGTTTTCAGAACGAATATTCGAACATTCTGAGAAAAAAATAAAAAGAAACAAAAAATACAAAAAGTCAATTCACAGCGCGTATCTTTCCCCGCCGGAATCGGAGACCAGTGCTGCAGAATCGCTCTTTTATCAACTGTTCATTTTTTCCTTTTCATTTCTACAGTCTTGCGTCAATAACGGCCATTTTGATGATGGCTGCCGATGCGTCCACTGAAGCGTTGACATGAATCGTTCTCCGACGGAGGGATGTCTCGTGTCTCGTACATATTTTTGGGGAATTTTATCCCTGCAACATCACTGGTATATGAGGATGATATCTCACCTAAACTTCTATCTGAATATTCGACTGATTTGGGCTTGCACTAACACACACACACACACACGCACACGCACACGCACACGCACACACACATGCACACACACTTGCACATAGACATGCAGACACACTGCACACACACGCACACACACACATGCACACACACGCACACACACACATACACATACACACACACACACTGGAATGTGTCCATCCATGGAGGTTACTGGAGTGTATACAGGTAGTTCTCGAATGGCATGCTCTGAACTGTGTGTGGGCGTGTGTGTGTGTGTGTGTGTGTGTGTGTGAAGCGCTGTACGTATTGGCATCGCTCCATACCGCTACCGACATTTTTCCGTGATGCTGACCTCTGACACGACTCCACAATGGAAGCCAAGTGGCACAGGTCAACAGCGTTGTCGTGGAAACCATCTTACTCACACACTTCATCATCCAACATCCACAGTCGTTACTCAATAAAGAAGCGTGTGTGTGTGTGTGTGTGTGTGTGTGTGTGTGTGTGTGTGTGTGTGTGTGTGTGTGTGTGTGTGTGTGTGTGTGTGTGTGTGTGTGTGTGTGTGTGTGTGTGTGTGCGGCGTGGAGATGGCGCCATGTGGTTCACAGTAACTGGCTCCTGGCCAGACATGCTGATCACTTGGCCTTGTTCCCTGAATCACACCGCTGACAGTGAGATGACCCCTGACCCCCATGACCCCCCTGACCCCTACTACCACTACTGTCCCCCTACACACACACACACACACACACACACACACACACACACACACATTCATTACTGCCGTTGCTATACAGCTCACACAGATGACATCCACGCTGCTGTTATCTGGTAACGCTGGCAATCAGAGTTTTGCTGCAGCTTTGGCAATTATGTCATCCGTTTCTCTCTCTCTCTGTCTGTCTCTCTCTCTCTCTCTCTCTCTCTCACGATCTCCCTTTCTCTCTTCTTTCCTCTTTCCCTATTCATGTGTTCGTGTTTATCTTCATGCTTCATGTGGTCACCTTCATGTTCTATCTCTGGTTCATGTCTGCTGTGTTTGTCTGTGTTGCTTCTGTTTCTCTTTGTTTTTCTCCCTCCAAGTCTTTCGGTCTCCGCCGCATTCCGTTCTCTGAGCCCCGTGTCCAGCCAGGGGTGGTGGTGGTGTCGGTGGTGGTGGTGGTGGTGGTTGTCGGTGGTGGTGGTGGTGCTGTCAACGGTGGTGGTGGTGGTGGTGGTCGGCGTGGATAACATAGGCCTTCTCTTTTGTTTTGTGATGGATGAAAGACTGTGACTACTTCATACACACACGCAAGCATGCACGCACACAAACATTCCGACACGCGCGCGCACACACACACACACACACACACACACACACACACACACACACACACACACACACACACACACACACACACACACACACACACACACACACACACACACACACACACACACTCTGGGCTGTCTCTGCTGAGTGAGATGAGATAAGTCTGGAGGTTACCGCTCTCTGCTCCTGGCTGCGTCGCCGTGGTGACGGCCCCCATGGTGACAGGCCCTTGACAGGGGATTCATGGGAAACGCAGTTTTGTTTATGCTAATCTCTCCCTGCTTGGCCCATGCACCCCCCCCCCTGCATCCTAACAACATGTCTGAGAGATAGAGCTGTCACCGCAACGGTGAGGGGCCACGCACACACACACACACACCTACACACACACACACACACAAACACATCAGCATATTCTCATCCACAATGCAAATCAATGGGTTTGCTCCTTCTAAATGCTGACGCTGTGGCATTCCCCATCTCAAGACAGAACAACACTTGTAGAGTGTAAGAATGTCCCAGGACTATTTATTTCAGAGTTGTGTATGTATTTGTTTGTGTGTGTTTATGTGTGCGTGTGTGTCCAGGGTGCAAACTTGTCACCATTCAGCGATATTCGCTGTTTTTAGAATTGTGTACGTCTGCAATAAATATATTTTGTTGAAGTGGGGGGGGGGGTGTCACCATGTCATCTGCGGGTGAAGTCTGTGCGGGGGGCGTGTTCACCACAGTGTTGCTTTGCTGCTGCTCTGGAAAATATTCAATCCCGATCCAATAAAATCAACAAAGGTTCGAGTTGCTAGGTAGAGTTTCCAAATTGATATCTAATCCTGATTGCCTGATACAATTTTTTTGCATTTCAACGAGCATTCCGTACACATAGTTACTTTCTTGAAAAAGTTAACTTGCAAATTAGCATGCTAGTTACATCGTTCTACAAATCTCCATTGGCACACTGACAACAGAAAGTTTAGCTTTTTTTCCAGGAGCAAAATGTCTATAAATGTTTTGAGTTTACTGGTTTGATGAGATTATTTTTTATTGGATTGGATGTATTAGTCAACCTTGTACCTCAAGCCTAGCAAGAACGTAGCAGAGCCTGCTGATAACGAGAGTTTCTCTGACATTACAAGGCAAGGTATGTAGAACCACATAGCTTTGGATCGGATGCCATTAAAGGGATTAAAGCGAAACAAATTGAAATTATCCAGTTATCCAAATCCCAATATCCAAAACGTATTATTTTAGTAGAAGCTAGCAGCTTCGGAATATGTAGGTCTATTCCATTGCCAGCTTGGCCAATTAAAATAATCTTTTTTAATCTTAAAACTAAACAAATAATCCATGACTACCGTTGGGCTGGATGTAACCAGCCACCAACTAACCATCTCATTACCAACTATAAAATGTGATTAATTAATATTAATAGTCAGTCAGTCAAAAAAAATATATATATATGCATGACCTGTATAGTGACTGGTAAGGAATTCCAAACGTCAGCATCTCTTAACTTTTGGTCATTTAAAATGTTTGGCCGTGTTGGCAACAGCTATGCATCATCAAGCCCACAGCTTCTATCTTTCCATCATTCAGTTTTCAAAATGAGGCCTTTTGAGGAGCAGGCCTAATGCGGCTCTAATTAGAGACAGGAGTCAGTGAAGCTAATATGAAAAAAAAATACCCACCGCTAACAACGGCGACAAAAAGACATTTTTGAGATCCTAATAACGTTTTTTCGGTCGCTAACACACTCAAATGACATGAAATGCAATTATTGAAAACGACACTCGGGGAGCAGAACCTCAGCTCATGTCTCCACAACTCAAAACACATTGTCTGCCTTGCACCCAATTTGCAATTCAACAAAACATTCCCGACATAAGACACAGAAATCTGCCAAAAAAAACGCATTTCATCCACTCTACATAATACGGGACTCCACAAATCATACTGTACTCTATAACTGAACAAGAATAATGCGCAATTTACTGTGGGCTCCATTGACCAAACCCCATATTTGCAATTTTTCTAAAGGACGGATAAGCTAAGCTAATACTAATATGGCTTTGAATGTTCAATTTGCCACAGGAAGCAACAATAATTGGTTTTGTCAAATAATGCTATTAGACTCTGAGATATTCAAAGCCCTGTATGTTAGCATTTGTAAGATTTGATCTCCCAGATCTGTATTTGTTTATGTCTGTGATGTTGTCGCTGTTCCTGATTGAGTTACATCATCATTATTTTCTGCAAAAAACACATTTTCAACATCTGGCAGGTCAGCCTGTCCACCTTGGCCCGTATTCTCCATGGAAACCAAGTGCACATGGAAATCTGAGAAACATCTGAGACACAACTATTTTAGAATCATCTGAGACATGACGATGTGGATGTACGGAGACAAGATGGACGCCGGCACACGCGACACGCAGTGCGGCATTTTGTTCTCGGTTTACCGGGACACGTTTTTTTCGTTTTGTTTTATTTCATGAAAGTGCTAGAAATGGATGCCACTGGGATCCCGCGTGAGCGTATTTCAATCGGCGAGGCTGGCTTCAGCTTCACAGAGACCAGGAGAAGAAGAAGAAGAAGGGGGGGGGGGGGGGAAGGTACAGCAGCAGCAGCGGTCACAGAGCCAGACGTTGCGGATGTTCCGGGGCCAACGTGGCCAACGCATCACAATGTGTGCCACCGATCACAAGATAACGCCGTCCTCCACAACATCATCATCGTCGTCGTGCCAACCGACCGTGGTCCGTACCGCACAGCCCACAGCCCACATGCATGCACATTAGCTTTTTTTTTCTCTCACATTTTGGGATGACGGCTTCCATTATGCAGCCCTGGTCCAAAACTTTGTTGTTTCTGTTGACCGCCCACCATCATATATCGTTGAATACCTACTTCCTACCCCTACTCTCCACTCCTCAATCCAAATTGACGAGTTCTTTTCTAGCACCATGGACCATGTTGCCTGTGTGGTGTTGACGAGGCGCCGGGGCCAGACCCTCGTGAGGCGGCGGGATGAAGCCAAGCGATTGTATTTATATTTATTTGTTTTAGCAATTGCAAAAAAAAGTGAAATAGCTGCTTCATATAAATGGCTGTGGATATGACTGACAGGCTTATTGTGGGCCACTTGGGCAGAGCACCTATAGCTAAATATAGACATGTCTTTGGAGTTCTCAGGCTAACAGAAATGTTGTCACCCTTTTTAGGTCATCACCAGTTTATGTAGTATGTGTGTATGTGTGGTATGCGTGTGTGTGTGTGTGTTTGTGTGTTATGTTGTGTGTGTGTGTGTGTGTGTGTGTTTATGTGTTATGCTTGTGTATGTGTGTTTATATTTGTGTGTATGTGTGTTATGCTTGTGTGCGTGTGTCTATGTTTGTGTGTATGTGTGTTATGCTTGTGTGTGTGTTTATGTTTGTGTGTATGTGTGTTATGCTTGTGTGTGTGTGTGTGTTTATGTTTGTGTGTATGTGTGTTGTGCTTGTGTGTGTGTTTGTGTTTGTGTGTATGTGTGTTATGCATGTGTGTGTGTGTTTAGATTTGTGTGTATGTGTGTTATGCTTGTCTGTCTTGTATGTTTGTGTGTATGTGTGTTATGCTTGTGTGTGTGTGTGTGTTTATGTTTGTGTGTATGTGTGTTGTGCTTGTGTGTGTGTTTGTGTTTGTGTGTATGTGTGTTATGCATGTGTGTGTGTGTTTATATTTGTGTGTATGTGTGTTATGCTTGTGTGTGTGTGTTTATATTTGTGTGTATGTGTGTTATGCTTGTGTGTGTGTGTTTATGTCTATGTTTGTGTGTATGTGTGTTATGCTTGTGTATGTGTGTTTATTTCGTGTGTATGTGTGTTATGCATGTGTGTGTGTGTTTATAATTGTGTGTATGTGTGTTATGCTTGTGTGTGGTGTTTATGTCTATGTTTGTGTGTAGGGCCTATGTGTGTTATGCTTGTGTATGTGTGTTTATGTTCGTTGTGTGCGTATGTGTGTTTGTTTATAGTTACGCTTGTGTCTATGTGTGCATGTGTGTGTGTTTATGTTTTATGTTTGTGTGTGTGTGTTGTTTATAGTTATGCTTGTGTCTATGTGTGTGTGTGTGTGTTATGTTTGTGTGTGTGTGTGTGTGTGTATGTGTATGTGTGCATAATTTGTTACTATTTGTGTGTATGTGTGTGTGTGTTAATGTGTGTGCATGTGTATGTGTGTGTGTGTGAGTTTATGTGTATGCGTGTGTGAGTGAGGTAGTGATTGATAGTCATTTATCAGAGGCTGTGTCAGCAGCCGAGGGCCTTTAAAGGCGCACCTCTCCATGAATCAGGGATGAGTAGCCCGCCTCGCCTCCCAGATTGATGAGGGGGGGTGGTGGGGGTGGGGTGGGGTAGGTGGGGGTGTGTCCAACACGTGGTCGAGTCTCATTCCATTTACAAGCGCCGGCTAACCCCGGCTACGCGTATGCATTGTTTAATGGCCGCTCTGAGAGGGTCAAGTAACCCGACGTCTCTGCGGCTCCGCTTCTTTAAATAGAATAGTAAAACCCCCCCTCGGCTACGGAGGCTCGTAAGGGACAATAGGGCGCTTGACGTGGATTGATCGCTGTCCATTTGTGAGCTTGATCAGCGGAGCTCGTAAAGCCGCTTCATGGACAGTGTCTTCCAGAAAGAGAGGGAAGTCGCTGTGGCTGACCAGTTGGACGGTGACAGAGCTCTGGGTGTGTTGCCATGCAGGCGTGGTCCTCCATTGTGTCATTATCATCCTACCAACGCCACATCGGTCGGCCATCACAACATCTTATTAATATTAATATTAACATCTTAATATTACTGTCCAACCATCATGTGCAATTCTCTATCATGTGCTATATTATTATTATTATTATTATATTATTATTATTATTATTATTATATTATCATTATTATTATCATGTTATCTATAAATATATCTATAACACTACCTCTCATCCTCTTCATCATCATGTGCAATATTCTTAATGTCACGTCCAATAATTTTACACTTCAATTCTTTTCGCCATCGGAATATCTTTATCTTGCCTACATATTTGTATATTTGACTCTGTAAATCTGTTAGTTTATTTGTATTATTCTGTTGTTTTCCATATTGTTTTATGTACTGTATTCGCTATGCAACCTGGCACAATAATTTCCTTCGGGATAATAAAGTTCTATCCATCTATCTATCTCTTCAGAGATGATAAAACATCCCTTTCATTTCAAATGACATGAACATATATATATATAATTTCGCAATAGCACATTCCTTGTTTGTAAAACTAAGGCCAATAAAGTTCATTGTGATATATATATATAATATAATTATTATAAATATATGAATATAATGAATATATACTTGTAATATATAATTAAATAATTGAATAATTATATATAATATATTGCTATTAAACTACATACAGTGAATAATTATATACTATACATAATTGAAATATATAATTGAAATTATACGAAATAGAATTATTATAAATATATGCATATGCAAGTGTACGAATAAATAAATAAAGACAGAATATGATGATAGCTTATCTTTTAACTAGTGGTGGGACTTGATTAAAAAAATTAATTGTAATTAATTAATCAAAATTAATCGCATTTTAATCGTATATCAATATTTGACATGAGAAGCAACATTTTTTCAATTAAGATGGATTTTGGTATACGAGTGAATCAATGAATAGACATACAGTATACATAGACATATACTGTACATATACTGTACATATACATAGACATAGACATATATTGTACATATACTGTACATATACATAGACATAGACATATACTGTACATATACTGTACATAGACATATACATATACATATCCATAGACATAGACATATACATAGATATAGACATAGACATATACATAGATATAGACATAGACATATACATAGACATACGTTTAAGCAGCAAAATCCTGTTTATTTTAGCTACACAGACCAACAGACGAGTGCAGCAATTTTAGGAATAATTTCAAACACAATGTACCTAACCTAATGTTACACTAACCTAATGTTACACTAACCCTCCCCACCCACACCAAATATCCTTGGTCAAAATAATAAACAGACCAACAGTTTAACATAAAGTGCCATTTCTACCATCTAAAATGGTAACCAAAAAAATACAAAAATAAATAAATTAACAGTCAAACGCGGTCTCTTCCGGTGCGTCCATGTTTGAGCCTACAGCTCGAGTGGGGCTTTGTTGTCACTCAATGCACGTTGTGCGTCGCTATGATCGGTATGCCTGGAATTCGTCCACTGAGAAACGTTCTGTGGTGTTTGGAGTGCAAAAATAAAGTGCGATTAAAATGCGTTAATTAGTTTTAACGCGTAATTTTGTCATTAATTAATCGAAATGAACACGTTAAAGTCCCAGCCCTACTTTTAACTATATCCGTTTCTCCGTCGTTTATAGCCCAGAGTTAGGTCTACTGTGGGCGTCGGCCCTGTAGGAGGCTCTAAGGGTACTTCTGGTAGGCGGGTGTGGTTGGTGGTCTGAATCCAAACCACATCATTTCAACTGATGACTCTGCTGTGATGCGTTTGATGGCCCAGGGTGAAGCTCACCTCTCATATCTGACCATTCAGTATCCCCAGCTGCAGGGGGGGGGGGGGGGTGTATGGACAGACAGGTGGATGGATGCATTTTGATTTGTTTCCCACAATAATGAATAAAAAACAGAGACATTTTAGTTTTTCAAGCTTTTCTAAATATTTTTGCTTTTTAATATTTATTTAGCACAATTTTTCATTCACTTTTTAAACAGAAAATAATATGATATGATTCAATAAGGAACTGTAAAAATCACAGACATGAAAGTGCTGAATACTCAAAATGACAAATGACAAGAAAATTGGTACGACTAGTTTGAATTAGCAGATGTGATTCAATTCACAGGATTATGGACACGTTTGGTTTTTAAGGTGACATGTTACACACAGTTCAGTGCAGCATGTGATGGAGGGGGTGAGGGGATGTCGCTTATATGAAGACACACACACACACACACACACACACACACACACACACACACACACACACACACACACACACACACACACACACACACACACACACACACACACACACACACACACACACACACACACACACACACACACACACACAGAACGACAGATAGGTGGTGGTGGCTCGAATTGAGTGGAGATGTGAGTGTCACAGCTTGAGCTGAGATCCAATACACACTGGGAGGAATCTGGCTTTTCATTAACTGTGTGTGTGTGTCTGTGTGGGTGTGTGTGTGTATGTGTGTGTCTGTGTGGGTGTGTGCGCACGCGTGTGTGTGTGCAGTAACATAAGATTAATGCACATGTCGCGTCAGCACATATATATATATATATATATATATATATATATTATGATTTGATGTATATAGTTTTGTAGATGATGTGCAAATTCTTCACAGGATGTCAGTAGTAGCAAAAGTCATTTTTCTTCAAAGTCGTGGCACACCGGGGTGTAACATAGATGTCATAGTGTGTGTGTGTGTGTGTGTGTGTGTGTTGTGTGTGTTGTGTTTGCGTGTGTGTGTGTGTGTGCGTGTGTGTGTGTGCGTGTGCCTCACAGCAGCAGGTGGGCCTCACTACTGGCCGTGGCACATGCCTGGCACCGCCAGACCTGATTGTGGATCCAGACAGGAGCAACAGAGCACAGAGAAAGACAGATAGGGGGAGGGGCAGACAGGAGCAGTGGAGCACAGAGACAGACCGAGAGGGAGAGAGACAGACCGGAGCAGTAGAGAGGGACAGAGAAGGAGAGAGACAGACCGAGAGGGAGAGAGAGAGACCGGAGCAGTAGAGAGGGACAGAGAAGGAGAGAGACAGACAGAAAGGGAGAGAGACAGACCGGAGCAGCAGAGCACAGAAGACAGACAGAGAGGGAGAGAGACAGACAGAGAGGGAGAGAGACAGACCCGGAGGAGTAGAGCACAGAGACAGACAGAGAGGGAGAGAGACAGACAGAGAGGGAGAGAGACAGACAGAGAGGGAGAGAGACAGACCGGAGCAGCAGAGAGGGACAGAGAGGGAGAGAGACAGAGAGGGGGAGGGACAGACCGGAACAGTAGAACACAGAGACAGACAGAGAGGGAGAGAGACAGACCGGAGCAGCAGAGGGACAGAGAGGGAGAGAGACAGAGAGGGGGAGGGACAGACCGGAGCAGTAGAGCACAGAGACAGACAGAGAGGGAGAGAGACAGACCGGAGCAGCAGAGAGGGACAGAGAGGGAGAGAGACAGAGAGGGAGAGAGACAGACCGGAGCAGTAGAGCACAGAGACAGACAGACAGAGAGGGAGAGAGACAGACCGGAGCAGCAGAGAGGGGACAGAGCCGGGAGAGAGACAGAGAGGGGGGAGGGACAGACCCGGAGCAGCAGAGCACAGAGACAGACAGCGAGGTTGTCGATGCCACCCATGCCCCATCCAGACGAGGCCATGTCCTCTGTCCTCAGGTCCCGAGTGGTTGTGCTGGAAACTTCACCTCCTTTCACCCGTGTTTGTCTGCTCCACCTGCACTCACCGCCTGGAGCTCACCAGCATCGCCTCTGTAGTCTCGAGCACCTGGGAAGATTACGCCATCTTCAGGGGTGGCATATTTGAAACATTAAGAATTTCAAATATCAAATCATGTAACACACATGTTTATATATTGAGGATCTTATTTATTTTGTAATGTCCATATAGTATAATCATTGCTGACGCATGATCATTTACAAGATAAAGGTATCACATCCTAAAATATTTACAGCTAATTTGTGCCCATGGTGGATGGAGGCGTGGGGGGGGGGAGGGAGGAGTTAGGTCTTAAGAGCTCCGCCCACCACGACTGAAGTTGGACAATATGTAGCGCGGAGGAGCTAATTGGTTTTCATAGCAGAGACAGAATGCTAAGAGGTTGGCCTCCCCTCTATCTTCACCCTACCTTTCTTTATCCTTTACCCCGCGTTGACTTTCACACACACACACACACACACACACACACACACACACACACACACACACACACGAGTGTCATTACTACACCGCTTATTGCTTTGCCTAGTGTTCCAAACGGGCCAGTAAACACCCATGATACTCCCACTATCCGATGCGTGTTTGATGAATTGGATGTAAGTCACTCGACTCTTTGGTGGGCTGTTAAACACCACCACAACACACACACGCTGCACACGCGTGTGTGTGTGTGTGTGCGTGTGTGTGCGTGTGTGGTTTCACAGATGAGAACAAGATGATTTTCAAGGTAGCAGAGAGACAAACCAATGGGAAGAAAGCCGGGTGAAAGTGAGTGAGTGAGAGAGAGAGAGAGAGAGAGAGAGAGCGCTGTGAGGGACAGACAGGTGAGGAGGTACCTCTCTCTCTTGCTCTCTCTCTCTCTCTCTCTCTCTCTCTCTCTCTCTCTCTCTCTCTCTCTCTCTCTCTCTCTCTTGCTCGCGCTCCCTCCTCAACAGTTGCACGGAGAGAGAGGGACAGACAGAGAGGGAAGAGAGACAGACAGAGAGGGAGAGAGACAGACCGGAGCAGTAGAGCACAGAGACAGACAGAGAGGGAGAGAGACAGACCGAGCAGCAGAGAGGACAGAGAGGGAGAGAGACAGACCGGAGCAGTAGAGCACAGAGACAGACAGACAGAGAGGGAGAGAGACAGACCGGAGCAGCAGAGAGGGACAGAGAGGGAGAGAGACAGAGAGGGAGAGAGACAGACCGGAGCAGTAGAGCACAGAGACAGACAGAGAGGGAGAGAGACAGACAGAGAGGGAGAGAGACAGACCGGAGCAGTAGAGCACAGAGACAGACAGAGAGGGAGAGAGACAGACCGGAGCAGCAGAGAGGGACAGAGAGGGAGAGAGACAGACAGAGAGGGAGAGAGACAGACCGGAGCAGTAGAGCACAGAGACAGACAGACAGAGAGGGAGAGAGACAGACCGGAGCAGTAGAGCACAGAGACAGACAGAGAGGGAGAGAGACAGACAGAGAGGGAGAGAGACAGACCGGAGCAGTAGAGCACAGAGACAGACAGACAGAGAGGGAGAGAGACAGACCGGAGCAGCAGAGAGGGACAGAGAGGGAGTGAGACAGAGATGGAGAGAGACAGACCGGAGCAGTAGAGCACAGAGACAGACAGCGAGGTTGTTGATGCCACCCATGATCCAGACGAGGCCATGTCCTCTGTCCTCAGGTCCCGAGTGGTTGTGCCTGGAAACTTCACCTCCTTTCACCCGTGTTGTCTGCTCACCTGCACTCAACCCTGGAGCTCACAGCATCGCCTCTGAGTCCAGACCTGGGAAATTACCCATTTCAGGGGTGGCATTTGAAACATAAGAATTCAAATATCAAATCAATGTAACACACATTTTATATATAGGATCTATATTTATTTGTAAATGTCATATATATATATTGGGACGCATGACATTTACAAATAAATACACATCCTAAAATATTTACAGCTAATTTGTGCCCATGGTGGATGGAGGCGTGGGGGGGGCGGGGTGGGGGGGGGGGGGGGGGGGGAGGGGAGGAGTTAGGTCTTTAAGAGCTCCGCCCACCACGACTGAAGTTGGACAATATGTAGCGCGGAGGAGCTAATTGGTTTTCATAGCAGAGACAGAATGCTAAGAGGTTGGCCTCCCCTCTATCTTCACCCTACCTTTCTTTATCCTTTACCCCGCGTTGACTTTCACACACACACACACACACACACACACACACACACACACACACCACCACCATGCATGCACACGCGTGTGTTGTGTGTTTGTTCTGGTGTAGTGCCGTGTTGTGTTTCACAGATGAGAACAAGATGATTTTTCAGGAGCAGGAGAGACCAAACCATGGGAAGAAAGCCGGGTGGAAAGTGAAGTGAGTGAAGGAGAGAGAGAGAGGGAGAGCGAGCAGAGACGTTTGCTCTCTCCTTCTCGCTCTCTCTCTCTCTCTCTCTCTCTCTCTCTCTCCTCCCTCTTAAGTCTTTCATATCAGAGAAAAATGAAGCGATCGATTTCCTGTCCGTCTCCCCCCTGTTGGGAATATTAAAACAGACAGTGAGGTTTCACACGTTTCTTGCCCTTCAGTGCCCCCCACCACACACACAACACCACACACACACACACACACACACACACACACACACACACACACACACACACACACACACACACACACACACACACACACACACACACACACACACTTCTCTCTCTCACTTTCATGTGCCTATGTACTCTACCTCTTTTCCCTTATATTGTGTGAAGACACTTTACTGCAAATCTTTATTAAATTACAATGGGGCGAGTCTACAATTCATAATATATTCTGTTCTGTTCTCTGCAACCCCCTGCATGCTCGCACAACACACACACACACACACACACATACACACACACACACACACACACACTACAGTATCCAACTATCCACCCACACACACACCTTTCCCAAAGGACTCACCAAGTTCTACCAATGTTAGATGAGATTGTTGACAAACTTGACAAAGGACAAAAACCGCTAAACACACACTCCAGATGATTAGCTTTGTTCTTGAGCCATCTCTCGGTGATAACTTTGGGATTACTTTTGTGAACCAACCGTCTCCGCATGTTCTTTTGGGTGGCGGTTCATGCAGGGCTGAAGACAGATCTGTGTGTCTCACTCAAACACTTACATTACTCACACTTACATTAGTAACACTCACACTTACATTAGTAACACTTTAGCACTCGGCTCACAGCTAGCTCCACTCCCACTCTGCTCTGAAGAAACCAGTTGGTATAAATAAACCTTTTTGTTAAAAAAGACTTCTGTATGCAATACACTGAATACAACAACTTGTATTCACTACTTGTGTATTCATTATCCATATCCAGTCTCAACATGTCATATGCATGATATATACAAATATTAATTGTTGCTGCTCTCAAATGTGCGTTAATATCACTGATTGACGAGCAATGTGTGATAATCAGACACTGTGTTTTGGTCTGATGTTAAAAATCGATGTAGGGGTGTATGAAAAAAAATGTAAAAATTCACAATTCTCATCTTCTATGATTCTGTATTGATTCACAGCTTCCAAAAAGGTGTTTTTTCTCTTTAGACTTAGGTTTGCCTTTGTGTGTTTACATTATTTCTCAGCTTATCAGTCGATCGCACTTATTAATAAATGAAATGTATTTATTTACATAAAAAAACAACGTAACCTTGTACACGCTTTGTGCATCTTTCATGCCATAGTTTGCCACACCGCCCTTTCTTAGTGAATGGTGGACTGGAGTAGATCCAGTATGACCCCTATGTACTGAATCAGGAATCTGAATTAGTAATTTTTTAAACAATAATTGAATTTTGAATTGGCATGTTTGAGACCCAAAAGACTCCATTAATATATCATCATATTCATCAACATAATCAATCATCAAACATAATGCTTTTTTTCTACTCTCGTGTGTGGTGTGTGTGTGTGTGTGGGTGTGTGGTGTGGTCTGTGTGTCCTGTGTTTGTATCAACGGGTAGCTAGTGTGGGGGGTAGGGGGCTGTGTTGGCATACGTGAGATGTACCTGAGACATATACGATATGTAAACATTCTAATCTCTGAGCTTTCACAAACACAACAGCCAATAAACGTTCTTAGAAATTCCTCTCAGACTTTTCTCGACTTCTTGGACGGGACACACACACAAAGGAACACACACACACAAACGCACACACACACACACACACACACACACACACACACACAGAGCTGTTGTGCGTGGGTCGGTATCAGCAGTGTGTTCGGCGTGCGACTTTTTGACCTTGATGCACGTGATGGCACCTCCAGTATTTATAGTCGGGGGGGGGGGGGGGGGGCCTGCCTCTCCGTATGGCTGTTGATGCGTTGCTTGGCATGTGTAATTCTCCCCAGCCTCTGATCTATCGGCGCCGCCCGGCCCCGGTGAAGACTTAGACCCCCGCCCCGGCCCGCGTTCTATCATTTTGAGTGACGGGCGGGTTCCACACTGAGCCGTGATCTACCGCCGCGCTCGCTCGCCATAACATCCAGCGAGCGCTGAAGTTGGAGAAAAGCGAAAGGCAGACCGGAAATTGGGACAAAAATGTAATAACGGGGCACGAGGTGCAAACGCGGGGAGAGCCGGAGGGGTGAGTGAGGGTGTTGTGTGTTGTTGTTTGGTTGTGGTGTTGTTGTGGTGTTGTTGTTGGGCTGAGCCTAGATTGATCAGTACCACGGAGGAGGAGAAGGTGTGGTCCGAGCCTCGATTGATCAGTACCACGAAGGAGAGGAGAGGACTGCGTGGGGGGATAGTGATATCTGCTGCGGGGTGGGGGATGGGCTGGTGCTTGGCGTCGCTCGCAAGCCAACATGGGGCCGGACCGCCACAACTGATGAGATTCCCGATGTTCCTCGCGGACGCGGACGCGGCGGCAATGTGCTTAGGAGCCGCGGGGAGGATCTGCGGCCTCACACTTTTGGCATTTGCTTGGCTGCATCGTGTGTGTGTGTGTGTGTGTGTGTGTGTGTGTGTGTGTGTGTGTGTGTGTGTGTGTGTGTGTGTGTGTGTGTGTGTGTGTGTGTGTGTGTGTGTGTGTGTGTGCGCGCGCCTGAGGTATCGTTATTGCGTTTGTGTACCCCGGCACTAGTTTTGCGGTCCGTACATCTGTGTGAGCATATGTCTGCCTACAATCAGTCAAGAGCGAGGGGAGCGATTGCATTTAAACAGAATCAGGGTTGTTTTGGAGCCTTCAGCAGAGTGTGTAGATCAGCATTTTTGCTCGCGGATAGAGAGGTTTGCAGTATTATGTCTCGAGCGGGTCCAGTATGATGTATCACGTACGGTTTATGCAAAAACTCAAAAAACCCTGTGGTTGGATCTACTTTGGTGAAGAAACTCCCGTCGTGAATCGGTCCTTTCTTTGTATAAAAGGTGTAAATTTAACGCAAAGTAATTTCACACAAAACGCTGCATTTTGCACACTTCTGTCAATGACAACCACTCCACCCCCCCAAGCTTTCCAAAGTCGCTCTCACACCAGAACAGACACAATAAGGGATGAAGAAGAAGAAAAGATAAAGAAAAGAAAAAAGAAACATGTTGCTTCGGGTTGATTCCCCTTCTATCAGATTCTCGACCCAGCAGCTCGACCGGCCGCCGTAGCCAGTTCCTCCCCAGCGCGTGTTGCGCCTGACAAAACATGTCCAGTAACTATTCAGTATATATTCGGGATCTCCTTCG
>PIJE02003524.1:27285-34785 GCA_002895965.2 Coryphaenoides rupestris | reverse complement strand
TAACCTCATAAGACGCTATTGCCCAATGATCCCTCTGTATGTATCTTGTGCTGGTGCACCTCTACTTGCTTCCCTACCGTTTTGGAGTTGGGGGGTTATTGCATTCGAGAGTAGTTCACAATTCATTTTCACAATAGGCGCTTGTGTGTTTCTAAGCGGTTAAACAGTAAAAGGTGATGGGTCTTCACAACTTTCATGGAAACGTTTATCCGACCTTACCAATGCTTGTGTGGGCATGAGTACATCATAAGACAGTGGGGCAACATCGGTTTAGGCATCAAACACCAAGCGTTTAGTCGCGAGAGGCATGGATGTCCAAACTGCACTTATCTCGCGCTCAAACGCATTTTGCAGCCACGCACACAATAACCTCATAAGACGCTATTGCCCAATGATCCCTCTGTATGTATCTTGTGCTGGTGCACCTCTACTTGCTTCCCTACCGTTTTGGAGTTGGGGGGTTATTGCATTCGAGAGTAGTTCACAATTCATTTTCACAATAGGCGCTTGTGTGTTTCTAAGCGGTTAAACAGTAAAAGGTGATGGGTCTTCACAACTTTCATGGAAACGTTTATCCGACCTTACCAATGCTTGTGTGGGCATGAGTACATCATAAGACAGTGGGGCAACATCGGTTTAGGCATCAAACACCAAGCGTTTAGTCGCGAGAGGCATGGATGTCCAAACTGCACTTATCTCGCGCTCAAACGCATTTTGCAGCCACGCACACAATAACCTCATAAGACGCTATTGCCCAATGATCCCTCTGTATGTATCTTGTGCTGGTGCACCTCTACTTGCTTCCCTACCGTTTTGGAGTTGGGGGGTTATTGCATTCGAGAGTAGTTCACAATTCATTTTCACAATAGGCGCTTGTGTGTTTCTAAGCGGTTAAACAGTAAAAGGTGATGGGTCTTCACAACTTTCATGGAAACGTTTATCCGACCTTACCAATGCTTGTGTGGGCATGAGTACATCATAAGACAGTGGGGCAACATCGGTTTAGGCATCAAACACCAAGCGTTTAGTCGCGAGAGGCATGGATGTCCAAACTGCACTTATCTCGCGCTCAAACGCATTTTGCAGCCACGCACACAATAACCTCATAAGACGCTATTGCCCAATGATCCCTCTGTATGTATCTTGTGCTGGTGCACCTCTACTTGCTTCCCTACCGTTTTGGAGTTGGGGGGTTATTGCATTCGAGAGTAGTTCACAATTCATTTTCACAATAGGCGCTTGTGTGTTTCTAAGCGGTTAAACAGTAAAAGGTGATGGGTCTTCACAACTTTCATGGAAACGTTTATCCGACCTTACCAATGCTTGTGTGGGCATGAGTACATCATAAGACAGTGGGGCAACATCGGTTTAGGCATCAAACACCAAGCGTTTAGTCGCGAGAGGCATGGATGTCCAAACTGCACTTATCTCGCGCTCAAACGCATTTTGCAGCCACGCACACAATAACCTCATAAGACGCTATTGCCCAATGATCCCTCTGTATGTATCTTGTGCTGGTGCACCTCTACTTGCTTCCCTACCGTTTTGGAGTTGGGGGGTTATTGCATTCGAGAGTAGTTCACAATTCATTTTCACAATAGGCGCTTGTGTGTTTCTAAGCGGTTAAACAGTAAAAGGTGATGGGTCTTCACAACTTTCATGGAAACGTTTATCCGACCTTACCAATGCTTGTGTGGGCATGAGTACATCATAAGACAGTGGGGCAACATCGGTTTAGGCATCAAACACCAAGCGTTTAGTCGCGAGAGGCATGGATGTCCAAACTGCACTTATCTCGCGCTCAAACGCATTTTGCAGCCACGCACACAATAACCTCATAAGACGCTATTGCCCAATGATCCCTCTGTATGTATCTTGTGCTGGTGCACCTCTACTTGCTTCCCTACCGTTTTGGAGTTGGGGGGTTATTGCATTCGAGAGTAGTTCACAATTCATTTTCACAATAGGCGCTTGTGTGTTTCTAAGCGGTTAAACAGTAAAAGGTGATGGGTCTTCACAACTTTCATGGAAACGTTTATCCGACCTTACCAATGCTTGTGTGGGCATGAGTACATCATAAGACAGTGGGGCAACATCGGTTTAGGCATCAAACACCAAGCGTTTAGTCGCGAGAGGCATGGATGTCCAAACTGCACTTATCTCGCGCTCAAACGCATTTTGCAGCCACGCACACAATAACCTCATAAGACGCCTATTGCCCAATGATTCCCTGTGTATGTCCATCTTGTGTGTGTGTGTGTGTGTGTGCAGTTTGTTGATCTCCCTTTTTGCCCGTATTGTACAGTACGTAATAATGGTCACATGAAGAACATCATTTATATATTTGTTGTCGTTCTCAATATAGTTGTACTGTGTATGTCCAACCAATGTCAAAGAAGAACCAATTGAGGCTGATGGCTTAATGCACAGAAGCTATCGTGCTACACAGCTCTAATTCCACAGTGTGTGGACGACACAAAGGCCTTCAATTAAAATGGATCACAGATCACAGTCTCCCACCACCGCTGTACATACATTACATTACATTACATTACTGAAACGGTCTGAAAAGACTGAAACGGTCGAATTGTACCTTTCATTCCACAAATCAAATAGGAAGATAAAGCTTATCGCTCGCTAAGCCATGACCTTGAGCGAGTTAAGAAGTCAACTCTCTGGCGTGTGGACGTGTGTTGCTGTGGTCCTCTCCTGTCCTGTGACACGAACCTTGTCCTCGTGAGGGCGCCGGCGCGTTCGCTTCGTGTGGTTTCTGTGGGCCCCTTAATACGTCATCCTTTCAACATTTTAATGAGGGATCGGTTACAAGGATGCTCTCCTCATCCAATATGCAGGAAGCCCCTGTCCACAAACAACCCCAAAATGTGTTCAAATTGGCTGCACGACTGGCCAATTAAAACCGGCGAGTTGAATGTGGGAAAACCGCCGCGTCTCCAGAAGTGCAGCTCCTCTATTTCAGCTTCATCTTCAAAACAACAAAAATACCCTGAAAACATTTTGGTTTGTTTGTCTTTTTAATAGAAAAAGCCCTCAGTAATAGCGAGTAATGTTTACCCTTCTTAATCAAGAATAAATATGTCTCCTCTTCCTGATCTGACCTTCAGGGAGCTGCTCAGAGTGACTCGCCGCCAGACTCATGGGTTTGCCTGTGATGGACCCCAGGGCTCTGTGTTTTAAATGGAGGCCAGACAGTGATGGATGGCCGTGCCTGGACCCATTGGCTGAGCTGTGAGCACCTCGTCTCCCCAGACCCGGGCCCCTCTGCCCCCTCAGCGGAGCAGCGAGCCCAGGCAGGAGGATCTCAGGTCGTAGGGGTGAGGGCTTGGGGGGCTGGAGGGTAAAGGGCCCGGCGTTGGGAAACCTCCAGGCAGGTGATCGGCCGTACAGCGGTGGTATGGAAGGCCGGTGAACACAGAGGGTGAACAGCTGGAAGGTTGTTTTCACCCTGCTTTCCTGTGTGTGTGTGTGTGTGTGTGTGTGTGTGTGTGTGTGTGTGTGTGTGTGTGTGTGTGTGTGTGTGTGTGTGTCTCACTGTGTGTAAGGCTGCTGATTCCGACAATGGCGGGGGGGGATAAAAAAAAACCGCACCCTTGGTGCCTTGGTACCGGACAAATCTCTGAATGTTCTCCGAGATGGAGATTGAAAGTCACGCTATGGAACTGTGTGTGTGTGTGTGTGTGTGTGTATGTGTGTGTGTGTGTGTGTGATGTGTACACATATGTGCATACGAGAGAGAGAGACTAACTTGCAGATTGTCAACTCTCCCCCCATTGGACTGTCATTCCCCCTTTCACCACTTGGGTCAAACCAAGACTAATATTGTGCGCAGGAGAGAATTTGACAAAGTGGAGAACTGTGGCTTGGCTCTCTAATTAAATCCGGAAAGAATTTCATTTGTCCTTCCTTAAAGCCTCGCAAAAAAGAACAGAGCGGCGAGCCTGGGTTTGATTTCACTGTCCCCCCGCGTGACTCTGTGTGCTCATTGGGGAAATATAGTGCTCTCAGACTCTAATAACTTGAGAGCTCCGAACCCAGCCGTGATTGCGACTCCTGCCGACTTCTGAGCTTTATTTCGGTGGAGAAAGGGAGGAGAAGGCGTAGAAAAGGAGGGAAAGACATGGTACCCCCCCCCCCCCCTGAGTTAGTGCACACGGGGGCATCGGATGGCATTTGCCGCCCGAAATTAGAAGTGGATCAGCGGCTGGCCCGTCGCCACACGCGTGTAATCTGGATCGCAGTGCGTCATGTGAACAGCAGCAAGCCGCGCTCAGCTGTTCCGCACGGCGGCCCCTGACGGCTGTACTGCTGCTGATGCTGCTGTGTGGGGGAAAAAAGTGTATTGCGCATGTATGTATTATATTGATATAATACATGTGGAATTTATGTGCAATTTACATGTGCAATTTAATATTTCTTTATTATTATATTCCAAAAAATCTGGAATTATATTAAGAAAATAATAATAACCTGCTCCTTGTAGACTGTAAACAGTGTGGATATTTGATTCTCTGGTTATTTGTACTTGTTCAGTCCCGCTGCGCATCGCCACTTTTTCCATGGGAACATACACATATATTCTAATATTTATTTAATATCTGTTTCTCATTCCTGCTGGTTTTTTTTACTATAAATATTGTAAATATTCTGTTTCTGATCCCGCCAATTATTTAGTTATCTATGGTATTCTTTTGCACATTCCGCTGGGAATCACCACTTTTCATTTTGCTGCATACATATCCTGGATGTGTATGCGACAAATAAAGTTCTTGAATCTTGAATCTTGTATCAAACATGAGGTTCATGAGCGTTTCTCCAATAGGGGCCCTCGACTCCCACAGCAGCAGCAGGCGACACTGATGGAAGGCGGTGCTCGTTACTTACAGCTAATTACATTGAAATATATCTTGCCGTTTAACGACCCTTGATGATGATGCTGTTGTTGTTGTTGTTGTTGTTGCTGTTGTTGTTGTTGTTGTTCTTGTTGTCATGGTGAGTGATGGATGACTGGCCAATAGTAAACAGGTGTTAGTGTTAGCCAGAACTGGATTGTCACTCACCGGGGACACGCAATGTGTGATGTGCCAGTCAGCAGACTGAGAAAAAGGAGAAGAAGAAGAAGAAGAATAAGAAGAAAAAGACACACACACACACATATACACACACACACACACACACACACACACACACACACACACACACACGCACACACACAGCAATGACTTGTGAGTAGCCCTAGCTGTGGGGCGCGTGTGTGGCGCAAATAAGCCGATTAACGGAGAGACAGTGTTGTTGTTGTTGTTGTTGTTGTTGTTGTTGTTGTTGTTGTTGTGCATGAAGTCTCGGGTTAATGGAATAACAGGGCGCCTGCCTGCCCGCCTGCCTGCACCCACACTCTCCCGCCTGCCAGCGCTCCTATGCTAATATTTACCTTTTCACTCCAGCGGAGCGACACGCGGCCCCCGAGTATCTGCATCTCATTTACATCACAACAGTCGCTGAGTACAGCGGCATACCTGCGTTTAGGCCGGGGGGCCAGGAGTATAAGGGTCGGGGGCCCCCCCCTAACCCGGCCCCTATTATTCAAGGAGGTTGTATAATCTGGATGGGAAATTCATTTTACTGTGGTGAGTGGGTTTTAATCCCGGGGTGTACTTGTACTGTACAGAACGCCATTACTTTCAGCCCACTGAGGGTTTGTGTCCGGTCTCCTGTTCCCAGGTCCCAGGCTCCTCTGGTCCTCTATGGTTGCTGCTCGCCACCAAACTCAAGGCTTCTATTTTTTTGGCCAAGGCTCCGTTTTGTTAAATTACTGGACCGCGCTTGAAATTTTATGCAAATGTGGCCTATGGCTGTTTACCAGCTTCATCGCCTCTTGCATTTTTTTTGTGTGGCTTGTGATTGATTGTGCGTTGGCTGACACCACGCCACACACACACGCACACACACACACACACACACACACGCATGCACACGCACACACACAGAAAAGGTGCTTTTAACACCCAAGACAGTAATGAGGAATTTAAATATTCATTAGCGAGAGGACCATTAGGGTTAAAGCAGCATAGGAGGCTCCACCTCCAGTTAACATCACCAAACTGTTTATTAATAAACCTTGTGCACATTTTTGACACTCGCTGTCACAGGAACCATTTGCACAGTTAATGAAAGTGTGGCTATTAGATTCTGCCGAATCTGCAGAAATATGGCAGGAAGTGCCAGCATTTTATTAATATGTCTTAAAATGGTGGCGGTGGTGGGCGGTAATTAATGTCCACAGAGAGAGAGACGTGTGAATACAAGAAAAATGAGTCATGTGCGTCAAGAAGAAAATGCACAATTAAAAATAACTTGCTGACAAAACCACGTACTGCATGTATGTATGTGTACAGTCTTTGTCTGCTTGTCCTACTCCTATTCACCTATTGTCCCATTCACCTTGGAGGTCTTAATTTACAATTTCATTTACAGTTTGGTAAAGAGGCATTTGTACTTAATGCAAAACAAAAAACACACACACACACACACACACACACACACACAGAGAATCATTCAACGTCATGATGGCACCACAGAAGAAGAAACCCTTGGTCTCGGACCTGGACACACTCCACACTCCAGGCCACGTTCTCCAAAAGAAAGGTGAGTGACTAAACGTTGATCTAATGGTGAGTAAATGAAAGCTGACCTAAAACGACCTATAAAGCAAGACAACGCAAACGCAAAAGTGACAAAAGTATAGCAGAGGAGGAGGAAGGAGGAGGAGGAGGAGGAGGGAAGCTTTGGCATTAAAAGATTTGTCTTTTCTTCACCTTCTCCCCGTTCCGTGATGAGTCCATGTGATGAGACGTGACAAGGTGTATTAACTCAGGGGGGGGGGGGGGGGGTACCATGTCTTTCCCTCCTTTTCTACGCCTTCTCCTCCCTTTCTCCACCGAAATAAAGCTCAGAAGTCGGCAGGAGTCGCAATCACGGCTGGGTTCGGAGCTCTCAAGTTATTAGAGTCTGAGAGCACTATATTTCCCCAATGAGCACACAGAGTCACGCGGGGGGACAGTGAAATCAAACCCAGGCTCGCCGCTCTGTTCTTTTTTGCGAGGCTTTAAGGAAGGACAAATGAAATTCTTTCCGGATTTAATTAGAGAGCCAAGCCACAGTTCTCCACTTTGTCAAATTCTCTCCTGCGCACAATATTAGTCTTGGTTTGACCCAAGTGGTGAAAGGGGGAATGACAGTCCAATGGGGGGAGAGTTGACAATCTGCAAGTTAGTCTCTCTCTCTCGTATGCACATATGTGTACACACCACACACACACACACACACATACACACACACACACACACACACACAGTTCCATAGCGTGACTTTCAATCTCCATCTCGGAGAACATTCAGAGATTTGTCCGGTACCAAGGCACCAAGGGTGCGTTTTTTTTTTATCCCCCCCCGCCATGGTCGGAATCAGCAGCCTTACCACAGTGAG